>JAOTQH010234935.1:0-13324 GCA_025631255.1 Cornus kousa
AACTACCCCTTTTCCATTTACTTGTTTTATTTGTTTAGCACCTTATAAGGTTAAAAATAGAATTTCACTCATTGTCAATTACAATTTAATAAAAAGTTAGAATCCCAATACATCCCAACTATTTTGGGACGGAGGGAGTATTATTTATGTGTGATTCACGGGATCATTAAGCAGTGTGTTTTAGGCATCGCCTATTAAGCCGTTGTGCTCACCTTTTTCTTATCATTTTTCATGTTACAGCAAGGACATAGTTGATGAAAGACCCTCACAAGAATAGTTAGGGTCAATGAATGTATTTTTGTAAACTATTGTGATTAATGCTTAGTCCTAGTATTTTCTTTTGCAAAGCATTATATTTTAGGCATTTAGAGCCTAATCATGTAACCTTATTCTTTTGGAACTAAATTGATGAAAATTGAAACATGTTGATACTTTGAAATGACTTGAATGTAAAATGAATTGTTTAATGTTTTTATTGATGTCTAAGGTTATGGAATGGTTATTGTATACTTATTGTGAGTTGGGACAGGGTATCTAAGGTTAATTTAGCCAATTAGAGGTTCGAAATCAGTTTTGGGGGTGAAAAGGGGCAAAAGCCCCATTTTCTAAGGAACCTCGAACACTCGGATCAGGGGTCCAAGGGCTCGGCTAGCATAACTTGCGCGCACAACATGCATCACGCGTGCGCAAGGTGGGCGTTGGGGGTGCCCTCCCAGTCCGAGTGCTCGCAATTAGAACTAACATACTGTTTTTTTTTTTTACTTCCTCCGTTCACTCTGAGCTCCACTATATGGGTCCTACATGACCCCTAGGATTTACGGAACCCTATTATCGCGTCCGATTATAAGCAAGATAGTCTAAAAGGTCATTTTTACCCCTTTTAGCCCTAAATCAGGTGACTTCAAACCAAATTGTTTTCTTACAATTTCAAGTGACCCCAAATGATTATTTATGACTTAGAAGGCAGTTAGTTATAAAGTTACCAATGCGCTGCACGGTCCAAAATGACCAAATTACCTTTATAACCTTGATTGGACAGGTTTAAGGATAAAGTTGATTCATTCACCCGTAAGTGGCCTAAATTGATTAGCGATGATTACAATGGCATTATTATGACCCTTAGCACATAGTATTGGTCAAAAAGACCATTTTACCCTTGGGTGCTCCCAAGTCGGGTCATGACTCGGTTAGCAATCTGGACCCCCGAGTTTGGGTTGTTACAAGATAACTTAAAATCCTATAATTTAGGCCCAAGAATGACCCAATTCGAATTAAAAATGAAAGAGATATGGCCATTTGAAGAAAGAGTGAACAATTATGCAAGTTTATGAAGAATGCTCAAGTAATGAAAAAAATGATCGAGCTCTGAGAAAAATTCTCAAGTTTAAATAGGGTTACGATGATTAAATTTCTTGAAAAATGGAATGCTCAAGCTCTCAAGCCAATACTCAAGCTCCAGAAGAAGAATGCTCAAGCATTGAAAAAAAATGCTCAAGCACAGGAGAAAATACTCGATCATTGAGAAAAATGCTCAAGCTCTAAACCCCAAAAAATGCAAAATATACCTGGAACAATGCATAAACTCACGCGCATCTCCTTGGTACCTAACAATGCTATGAACTAAGTGTAAAGTCCACTCCTAACCCTCATGAAACACAAACCATGGCATAAATATCATAAATCAAAGCGTGTAGATGTACATACTCATACAAGTGTGCAATCTAAGGATAAAAACATACATTGAAATGAAAGTCAGTCATTGGCCTCATTACATCATTTGTTATGGTCACCCTCCTTTGGAAACAATCAATGGTGGCTCGAAAAAATGACAACCAATCCATTTCAGGAATGACATCAAAACCTGTCATATCGAGAAGGATGAAATCAAACTCCAACGTTCGTCCTACTATCTCAATAGCACAACCCTGACAAACCCTGTCTAAAGACACTAGACCTTTAACTGGTGTATCAATGCAAAAAGACTCATCCCTGAATGAGATCTCTAACACCAATGAATATGCAAAAGATAATGAAATTAATTAATGAGACGCACTCGTATCAATCAAAACTTTAGCCCAAGAACTGAACACATGAAATATACCTCGGAAAACTGAAGACCTCGCTAAGGCATCCACCTGAGGAAGAGAAAACACTTTGTTCTATGTTCCCGAACCCTGTTCTCCACTACCCTATCTAATGTCCCAGATTTTTCTAGTTTTTTTTTTCATTTATTTTTCGTTCAATTTTGCATGTCACGCAGCCTCGAGGGCCATTTAGGCCATTTCTTGATCCGAGAGTTAAATAATTGCATTTTTAATTATTTTAAGTCAATTAGAAGTGACGAAATTATTTTTAGAAATTTTCAAAAGTTGGGGCGACCTTCGGGCTCAGGAATTTCTACCGATTTTACCATTTTCATTGAGGGGTGTTATAGATATTTCACACACATATACATATATCTATATCTATACATTGAGGAGATATTTTGGGGACATGAATGGCATTGCATTGGTTAAGTGAGGGCAAAAGAGTAACTTGGCATAAAGTTAGAGTTAAACCAAATGTTGACAAGTGGTATGTTTTGGGCCATGGAATTAATTGCTAGACAAAGCCATCACATCTTCCTCTTCATTTTCAGCCAAACCATTTTCTCTCTCTAAACTTTCCTCTTTCTCTCTCTATATCTATATATATATGTCTTTCATACTTTTAAGCTTAGATTTGAGGAGGTTAAGGTGAGATTTTGCTGAAGTCATAGAAGAGAGACTTAAAGAGCATGGCAATAGCTTTATTTTGACACCAATGTTACATAGGGTAGGAGAATTTCAAAAATATGCTAGGCTTAAGGGCTTGTTTGGCTTGCTCCAATGAGGTAGGAGTTTCCTAATGCACTAGACTTTTCCTTTTATTGAGTAAATTTCATTGATTCTTCATTTGTTTTATATAAAATGCAAGTTTTGTAAATAACATGATAGTTGAAGATGATGTGTTGAAAGCATGCTAAGTGTAGTGAATAAATGTGCCCTAAGTGTGAAGCATGATATATGTTTCTATGTTTTAAGAATGCTAAATTCTAAATGCTAGCATGATTATGATAATGATGTGAAAATCATAATGTGTATGCTTATAGATAAAGTATGAGGAATGTTATACTTGTAGTTGATTTCCATAACATGCCTGTTTGAAATTAAATTGTGGAGAATGCTATGCTTGTATCTATTGTATAAAGAATGTCATGTTGATGCCATTACTATTGTATAATTGAAATAGAAGTCAATTTGATGAGATTGATGCATATGCATGACATGACGGGAAAGGAAAAGGAAAAGGAAAAAGGGCATGAAATGGAAATTTTATAAAAAGAACCAGATTTTGCTAGTCCGGTGTTTGACCTAGAGGGAGCGCGTGCCGATTTAGGGCATGAAAAGTTGATTACTAGGTCCTAAATGGTTGCCGAATTTGTAACCAAGGATAGTTAATTAATATCACCTCAGTAAAGTTGGTTAACGGTTTTTGGTATGAGTTAGGGTTGATAAAGGCCAAGTTTGGGGACAATTGTGCATTGCATTGTAATTTCACGCACATTTATGATATGTTGTATAAATGTCATTGATGAGATTGACATTATGATAGAACCCCCAATGTATGATCCCGGATCTCTTTTATCCCCAATATGTGATATGTGGTTCAAGGGAGTTCAAAGTTGGCGTTTTATGCATCTTCTACTGAGCCTCCGTGCTCACTCCTTTCTTTAACATTTTTTAGGTTATGATAAAAGAGGTGATCAACGATGGATCTTCACATTTATAGTTAGGGTTGACAAAAGCTTCTTTTGTTATCCTTGTAACCGATGCTTAACTTATGTATTCCTTTGTAAAGTGTTGTAATTTCGACTGTAAGGATCTATGATTGTAGCTTGTATTCATTTGGATCACTTTTAATGTAATGTGGAGCATGTAAATGGATTCGACTAAATTTTATAATTCAAGAGCATAAATTTAAGTATTAATTTCATATTCCACATTTATTTATGCTCGTCAATTGAGACAAGGGTAATATGATTAAAATGACCAAATTGTTCCTCCTGGATAGGATTGAAGTCGGGAAAGAGGCAAAAAGACTATTTCTGGGCTCCTCCGAGCACTCACTGGTTTGTTATGAACGCTCGGCACACGCACTTGGGTGCTCAGGACACCCCCCGAGTGCCCTCAAGGTGTCCATCGAGGGCTCGAAGGATGTCCATCGAGCACTCGGGACATGCACTGGGGTCTCGTGGCACCCTCCGAGTGCTCAAGGATGTTCACGGAGCATTCCGTATTAGGGTTTTAGGACTTCATTTTTTTACTTTTTTCGTTGGTTCTGAACTTCATCGTGTGGGTCCTACATGGCCTTTAGGAGGTTTGGAATGCTATGGCCCCGCTGAAATATGAGCGAAATGACCCAAAATGACATTTTTACCCTTTTTAACCCAAGAACGGGCAACTTGAAAACCAATGTGTTTCTTTTGTTTATAAATTAATCATAATAACTCGAAATGACCTAGATGACTGTTATTTGGTCCCATATGCATCATATGGTCCATAATGACCATTTTACCCTTAGAAACCCTAAGTGGACCGATTTAAAAATGGAGTTAATTCTTTTATCCACATGTGACCTGAAACAATTTGAAATGACTAATATGACTAGATTTTGGCTCCTAATGCATTGTAAGATTCATAATGACCATTTTGTCCTTGGTGTCCTCGAGTCGGGTTAGGACCCGGTTAGCGATCCAGATTCCCCGGATTTGGGTCATTACAGATTTGGTATCAAAGCATGGTTCGAAAACCTTTCAGACGACAGGTAGTGGCTTACCTAGACAGGGTAGAGGGTGGACTTTCATTGACTAAATGTTTCATGGTTAAGTGTTCACCGATTGAGAATAATGCTTACTTGTTACTTGTTTATGTGCTTAAATGTTAAAACATGTTACATCGCTATGTAAATGAAGTGTGTATGTAATTTAATTCATGTATATGAAATGTGTATGTGTGAAAGGTCTATTTGATTAATGAAAGTAATATGTCTTTTAAAGTATAATAAATGAACTATGTATTTACCTGTTAAGTTGTTTATTGACGATGAAAGCATGTTATTCATGGTATGATGGCAAGTAGTGAGCACGGTTTATGAAATCATGTTTTAAATGGTAAAGTGAATGGTGGTTGAGCATAGTTTATGTGAGTATGTATTATACGAAAGAACGATGATCTTAAAAAGGACATGTTTATTTTAATGTAATGAGACGCGATTGTGTCTGGCTACTTGTTACGGTTATTGTAGGTATATTTATGTATGTATGTAGTCGAGCATGTGATAGTTACTAGTATGGCAGAGTACTCAATACAATAAAGATTATTGTGTCGGCTATGACCTGAGTTGGCAGGGAGTTCAGTTGCTCCAAGATTGTTTGGCTGCTAATTCTTATTGAACGAATGGCGTGAGTTCCTAGCTCGTGGATTGAGCTATTTGACGTGTTATTATTTTAAATCTTCTCATTACCTAGACCTTTGCCAAATACCAAAAAATAAAAATAAAATAAAAAATATTTTACCTGAAAAAATTATATTTTTGAGCAAAACATTTTCCTTGGAAAGAAACGGCGAATGTGCATCTTTGTGTGGTTTTATATACCTCGTTGGTTTTATATTTCGTCTTTCCTATTTGGGGTGGGTGTGGGTGTGGGTGGAGGAACTCTTAAAGAACTACTATTTGCAAAACAACTGAGCTGCAAACACAGTTATATGTTTACAAAACAAACTATTTCACAACAAGAATAAACAAGGGCATTCTCCATTTAAGATTACAAGCATGACCGTGTAAAGACGTCAGTGCAAGAAAAACACTCTGCTTATTACAAATATATATCCAACATGTCAATATGCGTAACGGCATGACACTGTCGAAGCTTCATATATTAGATTTGTGACCCTCCGAGTACAAAACAGAATTCCAAGATGGGTTTCGAGGAAGAAAAGTGTCCTGCCAAAAGTATTGCCAAGGCCAAAACAATGAGAAGGAGATACTATGCAGCAGAGAAAACATAAACGTTAAAGTCATGCAGTCCCTGCTTGGTGAAGTCAAGTCCAAAAGCAAAAGAACATAAAACTAGGTCTCACAGAAGAACACCGTAATAAATTTATCTATATAAAGAATACCAAAACAAACAAAAAGTAGATGGAATATAATTCATACAGGTACACATAAAGATCCATTTTGTTTGGATGTGTAATTATTTTTTGTTTGGTTTTGGCACATAAACAATATCTGCCTATCTAGATAATGAGAGAAACTCTATAAGCTCAGGCAACTTATTCTGATGACTGATCATTGAACCAGTACAAAAGCTTGTCCAGGCAACGGCCATGAGAAAAACTGTGTCTACCAACACAAATGTTGAAATGATATTAAATCTCTAGTGCATCATCAAAAATAGGCACAACACGTCTACTTAGGATGTTTGGCTCAATTAATTGCTGAGAGTTACTACAAAGAATTTCACTTCTGAAGAATTAAGATTTATTGTGGTGTGGATCGAGGATCCAATCCATCAAAGTAGGGGCAGGTTCAACACTAATAAAAAAATTGGACAAATTAGAGCGGAATATGACTTAAAACCCGCAGGCTTCAACTTCCCTTCGAATCCAGTTTTTCCCATGCTTCTACTAAAAAACCACCAGAGACCTTGTAGCCATGTGACAGAAGACTTCTGCTTTCACTCACGCACTCACTCTGATACTGATCTTGGATGTAAATGAAATTTCAAAAGTACAATGAACTTCAGACCTCCAATTGTACAGATTAGTTTGGTATAAATAAAATCATTTTTACCCAAAAAAAAAAAAATTATGTTTGGCTGTTTTACATTATTTAGCCAAAAACACTAAATTTATTCAACACTACTGAAATAGTGGAGATGCTATATTAAACGGGGACGGGATGGGGAAAGGGGCCCCCACCCCCAAAAACTTGCCTGTTGCAATTCCTAGTCAAAAATTAAAATGTTGATTATGATCCCAACCTTTTAAAGCAACCTTTCCTCAAGTTAAGAATCACCTCAAATTCATGCAAGCCTTTATCCAACGGTTCAAAAACTCACTTTTTCCCCCCTCCTAAAATGCCATCTATGAAGACCACAAACTCTCTGATGATGTGCATTTCATTGATCCAAAAAATTAAAAATCCCTATGATGATGTGGTAGCATGTGGAGCGTTAGATAAAAGCTTGGAAGGGCTTAGATAAGATCAGGCCTTGATTTGCAGTTGAAAGTTGGCTTACAAAGACAAGCCTGAAAATATTTGAGTCAGTAGCTTGATATTTTGATTAAAATTAGCCAAATAAGTTTCATACTCAAGAAGGCTAATCTAAGCCTGTCAAAAGAGCCTAGATACACAATTTGTATGCCCCTCAAGCTCAAGCTTCTAGTCACTCCCCCAAAATAACATCCCCATATAGCCAAACCTTTTGAAAAGAACCTCAGAAACTCCATATTGAGTTAAGCCACTCCCCCAAAACAACATCCCCATATTGGGTAGAGAGAGAGAGAGAGAGAGATAATTGTAGAGAGAAAAAAAGGTGAGTTAAGTTTGTGAGAAGAGAAGGAGTGTGCAATCAAGTTTTGAAGTAAAGATAGTCGTTCTTCACCCGTGGACGTAGGCAATTTGCCGAACAACATAAATCTTGTTTTGCTTGTGACTTGTGTGTGCTTTTATCTATTTTATTTCCCAATAGTGTGTGTACAATCCTAACAAGTGGTATCAAAGCCATAGCGGCTACTATTACAGATGGAAAGTACATAATCGAGAAGTTTGATGGAAGAATAAACTTCAGTCTTCGGCAAGTTCGGATACGGGATTTACTAATTCAGCAAGGGTTAGGAGAAGCTTTGGGTAATAAACCAGAAAAGATGGAAGATGCATGGTGGAAGATCAACTCAAAGACAATGAGTGTGATTCAATTGATGTTAGCAGATGATATTGTGTATGATGTGATAGAAGAAGATACAGTGAACATGTTTCACCAACCGGTTAGTCTTGAAGCAAGAGTTGTATTCCTTTAGGAGAAAAGAAGAAGTAAGCCTAACATATTGGAGAGTTCAACAAAATTATTTGGGATTTATATAATGTTGATGTCAAGTTAAGTGATGAGGATAAAGTAATTATGTTGTTAACATTGGTACGTTATACCCATAAGCATTTATTCAATACTTTGCTTTATGGAAGAGATACCATCTCAGTAGAACAAGTTAAGAGTGTTCTGTTATCTAATCAAAAGTTGAATAATGAAGAGAGTTGTGATACTCACGCTCAAGCTCTTATTGCTCAAGAGAAGAAGACAACTAATGATATGGTATTTTAGCAATCCTACGGGAGATCTACTATTACGTTCCTTCCAGATGCACCACCAAATGCATAGTGTTACTGCCCTCCAAAAATGAATAACGTGAGGACCCATACCACACCCTCTCCAAAAGTTAATCAAACCTCTCATAGACCGGGGCATAACCCACTGCATACCAAACAAACCAAAGACGAGACTCTAACAGTCGTGGGCCACCTGACAATGTAAAAAAATATGATTGACTGACTTTTTATCCCTCTTCCACATACCGCACCAATTGACCGTTACCTGTCTTCTTCTAAGGTTGTCAAGGGTAAAAATCTTGCCCCAAATGGCAGTCCAAACAAAAAAAGCCACCTTTAAGGGAGCCTTCGACCTCCAAACCGTCTTCCAAGGAAAATTAGCCCCTAACGAAAGGCAACGGAAGAAAGATCAAACCTCAAATCTCCCCTGGGAGAGGGGACCCAAATGAGGGAATATAGGCCTCCCCCGTCAATCATCTGTTTATACAGTAGGTCCAACGAGTCGGTAATGTCATCTAATTCCCACATGTTGCTGAAAACGCACATCCCAGGTGATCCTCCCGTTATCAAGCCGATAAAAATCGACCACCCAAGCATGTCTGCCAACAGCAATCCAGAATAACCTGGGAAACAAAGAAGCCAACGAATGTTTGCCACACCATACATCCTCCCATAGCCCAATATCCCTGTCGTCTCGAACTCTGAATCTGATATGCTTGGAGAAATCATCCCATCCCTTCCAGATAAACTTCCAAACACCCACACTAGCGGACGATCTAACCACTCTGGAGCACCACCCAACTCTCTCCTCCCCAAAGCGGCAAGATATAACCCTCCTACATAACCGATGGCGTTCACCTCCAAATCTCCACAACCACTTCCCTAAAAGAGCCTTATTAAATGCCCCAAACCAACTAATTGAAAAGGCATGCATACCTGGTCCCACCGAACAAGATGATAATTAAACTCATCCCCCAAACCACCCCAAAGGAAATTTCGCTGAAGCTTCTCTATCATTTCGACCACTGAGACCGGAATCTAAAAAAAAAAAGAGAAAATATATAGGAAGACTTGACAATGTACTTTTCATAAGAATGACCTTCCCCCCTTTGGACAAATACTGTTTCTTCTACCCGACAAGCCTCTTCTCAAATTTGTTAATCACAGGATCCCAAACCCCCACCCTTGTTGACGATGAACCCAAGGGCAATCCCAAGTAAGAGATGGGGAAAAACGAAACCCCGCACCCTAGAACCACTGCAAGATTGGAAATGTCCTACACCTCCCCCACCGGGACTAAGGTGCTCTTCCCCACATTTACTTTTAGGCCAGAAATGACCTGAAAGCACACCAAAACACACCTTAGATATCTCATCTGTGACACATCTACATCACAAAACACCAAAGTATCATCCGTAAAAAGCAGGTGGGAGATTTCGAGCTGATGATCCAAATCTCTCCCCACCCTGAAGCCCTTAATGAACCTCAAGTCCACAACCCTCCTCAACTACCTGCTGAGAGCCTCTATAACAATGATAAATAGAAACGACGAGAGAGGGTCACCTTGTCTCAATCCCCATGGTCCTGAATGTTTTTGGGGTAGATTGGGTTGTGTCAAGGAACACGATGGATATGTTAAGTATTGGAGAGGGAGACCAGTGGGCAACCGAGTTAGAAAAGCTTGGAGGGTTGCCCCTCTTTGTGTATGGTGGGGGTTGTGGCAGGAGCGAAATAAGAGATCTTTCGATGGAAAGGAGTCGCCGGCGTGGGTTATTAAGTCTAATATTTTACATTCTCTTTATTTTTGGGTTATTGGGAAAAATTGTTCATCTTTGGACAGTTTTTTGGATTTTGTTGACAACTTATCGTTGTAATGGCGCCTTATGCATCTTTTGTTTGATTTGTTAAGGATGAATCACTCCCCTTTGAGCGCCTGTGTTAATATATATATACTTATCAAAAAAAAAAAAAGTGAGCTCTATTAACAAGATAATCTTTTGTACATTCCAAAAAATTATATGAAGGCAACTCAAAGGGTCACCTATGGTACATGGAAGGTTTGCTATCAATTTTCAATTGTTAGATGGCCAAAAACTTGCAATCCATCCATACTAAATTCAGAACATGCAACCTCCCCATCTTAATTCATGGAAGATCACAAAATTTACAACAATAGAATGAGGAGAGGGCTGCATCTTACTTTTATTTTTATTTTCAAAAAGAAAAAAAGAATGAGGAGAGGGAATAAACGGAGTAACAAGTGAAGGAAAAAAAACAACCCAATAGGATTATTGGTAGTTCACTAAACAAACGAGCTGTGAATCTAAACCCAAGAGTGATCAATTCTTCATCTAAAATGAGCATCATAAGAAATCTGCCATTCAAAAACCACACAATAACAAGCAGGGTATCTAAAGTAGGTAGAACTAGATGTAGGGGTAAAAACGAAGAAACTGAAACCCCATGTGATGAATGCTTTATCTGAAACATGTATCATTTGAAAACTTGACAAATGAAAAATGAAAAAATTCCTTATAAAAAAAATGAAAAAAATATGGAATTTTGAAACCCAAGAAAGATGAGTAATCTTTCATTTGGGTATTAACTGAGCTTCGCCTTCAGATTCATCGCACCAACAAAGAATAACATGTAATTTTAGACCATTAAACCGGTATATTTGCTCCTGGACAAATCATTAGGTAAAATATCACATTCTTCAATTGCTTATACCCAAAATTGAAGAACGAACACGACCCAAGAAAAAAAACAAACAAACAAAAACAAAAACAAAAAACAAAAAACACAGACCCTTGAATATAAGATGGTTTTTCGTCCCTGGTGGAGGTTGCCAGATGCTCGATATCTTATAGTGTCACTGTTGTCGTCAAGAGGAAACCAAGGAAGTTGAACAATGAGAGAATTACAAGAGAACATGAGCAGAGAAACCCTAGAAGACAAAAATCGTGAAATGGTAGGGTATTTATTTGGGATACACTTGGAACAAAATTTGTTAACTCATAGAAGATAGGGTACTATGGGAATTACAAAAAAATTATTTAAATTAAAAATGGCTTCCTGTGTCTCTTAGGAAGAGCGTTTCCTAGAAGCTAGTGGGAACCAACTTCGGCGGGAAGAGCTTTCAAAAGCTAAAAGCTCTTCTCCTGATCAATCCAAACACCTCAACAAATAGCTTTTGGGCTTGAAAAACTGAAAGTTGCATTTCAGAAGCCAATCCAAACAAGGCCAAAGAAGAAGGAAAAAAAAAAGTGAAGGAAATAAAGGAAAAAAACAATCTCTCGCATTATATTCTTTTAATCCAAAATTTTGACAACTCTGAGAATGGCATTTAAGCTCATTAAATTACATAAATTATGTCTTAAATTAACCTTTTGAATACTTTACAAACCTCTCAATCTTTCGCTAGACAATCTAAATCCAAACGTACAATAAAAATCTTTTTGATCCAATCAAAAACTTCAACTCCAATTTCTCTTTATTGATATACGTGCCACGACGTCTACTCGAGTGGCACCATCTCTAAAAATAAGCACAACTGGCTACTTATCTGGCATGCCTTGAAAGGACCAAGTATCCTTGAGCTTATCATCCTATAACTGAACTCACTGGCTGAGTAAGGGGTCGCTACCCTTCCTCTCCTGTGGACGCGCCCCACTCCAGTCGGATGGGCCCTCCTCCCCTTTTTTCTGAGGTTGCTTCCTGCAAGCGTAATCTCAGGCATTTTTCTCTCGAGCTCCCTTTAACTACAAGGACCTTGAGACGTAGAGCTAGGATAAAGTCTGCGGGGTCAAAAAGGCGGAACCCCGAGGAAGGCTCTTTCCCTATCTTTAGTTGCGGGAATCTAAGTATCAGTGGTTAGGTGGCTAAGTTCAAAGGAATCGCCTCACTTCAAGGTCTACACAAGGGGGAAAGAATATTTAATACCCAATAGCTGAGCTCGAGTAATAGAGACCACATAATACATTAAATATATATCTCACAGAATTACTATTGGATAAAGAAAGAGCTACCATCGTAACCAAGGGTCCTTACCTAAGCAAAGCGGCCATTGGATAAAAAGGGAGTTAACTCTCATGACCAAGGGTCCTCACCCAAATGAAAGTAGTATAAATAGGACTAAACTCTTACTATTTAGAGAGGTTGGAATACATATACACCACCACAACCGTAACCATAGAAAATGGTTTTGTAGGGCTCAAGCAACTATAGGGTGTTAAACAAATTTGTCTTCTCTCTCTCAATCTCCTCTTCGGAGAATCTCTTGTGCTAGCTTGGAGCTCTGCTCAGCCTCTGATCTCAGCATCCCTAACAGACGTGGAGTGATCTCCTCATATCATCAAGAACTACCATCAACATTTTGGCGACTCCGCTGGGGAGGAGTATTCTATTGATGTCGAGCTTGCATGAGATTGGCCTTCTATGGATATGGAAGAAGTTCTCTATGAATCTACTACTTCAAACTGGTGACCTTGATTTAAACTCATATTCATCTTTATACTGAATAGTTAGTTACTATTTATAATCTTCATTATTCATATATCATCTTCATGGGTCTAGTCTGATCAAGACCATAAAGTGTGTCTTATATGCATTGAATGACTTTACTAGTGTGCATTTACCTTAGAGTAGAGCTCGAGTTCCTCACTTGAGTTGAGGCTTTTCAAGAGTAAAAATGAAAATAAAATAATTTCTTGCCAAACAACATTCCTGATCTCCCCAAAACTATAAACCAATCACCATCGCCCGTTTCGCAATTCAATCAAGAGAGCCTTCAACAGCATCTTCAAGCCTTGATCGAAGGCACTCGGGAGAGCTGGACCTACGCGATTTTCTAGCAGTCCTCTGTTCTCGATTACTCTGCTTGGCTGGTTCTGGGTTGGGGCGATGGGTACTACAAAGG
>JAOTQH010234952.1:0-13324 GCA_025631255.1 Cornus kousa
CATACAAGCTTGAGAGTAGAGAGACAGCGGCTGAAGCTTGCGAACGGCGAACCCGAACTGGAACAGCGGGCGATGGAAACTGAAAGATTTTGATTTTTTGAACAATCTGAAATGATATGCCGCCGATATGGGTTTTGAACTTTTGATTCTTGCGGACAGATAGATAAACTGAGAAATATATAGAGGTAATAGAGGTGGGGGTGGCTCAGATTGGGCTTTGATCAGACATTGTGCCACACCGCAATGGCTGCAACAACAGTTGCCCAGTGAAAGAAAGAAGCAATCTTTCACAGACCCTCTGAGTTGCCTCGCCAATATACGATCTAGCATCTGATACATAACAAATACATAACATCATCACAGCCTCACTATACAGTTTTAGAGAGAGAGAGAGAGAAAGACAGAGCGAAGGGCGTGTTTCAGCCACTTCAATTTATTTTTATTTTATTTGAAACCCTAGGTCTACCTTTCCCCTCCATTTATACTGCCCTCGGTTTGCTTTGTTCCTGTTTTAACCCTGGTATTTGGGAGATCGAGGTTGGGGAGCTCGGTGTTTCAGTCATTGTGCAAGTGGTAACCACGAAACCAGTTTGATCATTAGAGCAGCGCCATTGGCCCAAATTTTGGTGATTTTGGGCCAAATTCGGGCGGTTCTCCAACAGAGTCGCTGAATTTTGGGCCAATTTTTTGGAATCACGGGTCGACAAAAGCAACGACTGGTTTGGCGATTGTGGACCTGTCATGTGGATCCGGTTCCAATTTTGTTTTATTTTTTTTATTATTTTTTTTTCCTGAAATATACCGAATTAAAAAAGCCGTCAGGCACCCAAAAAAATAATTTTAATATTTTTTAAAAATAATTGTTGAATTTATTTTATTTCATAATAGATATTATATTGTTTAATTTCTATTTAATATACCCATTTTAAATATATCTCTTGAAAAAAAGAAAAGAACTAAAATTAAATAATAAAATATTATGATTTTTAGAGATCGAAATTGCACCATTGGAGCATAAGAGATAACTAAAATTTAGAGATTCCAAAGCGTTTACCTACTCTTGGAAAGGTTCTTGAAAAATGCTAACCTGGTAATTCTGGATTGCCAAAATTTAGCAATGCCATTGGAGATGCTCTAAGAGAACCCACATTGGGCTTGCAGAACCATTTCTACTTTCTTATTCTGCATTCTAATCCACTCTATTTGGATCATGGAATGTTACGCCCAAAAAAGTGGCTCGTGGAATGGGTCGTCAAATCCGGTAACTCAGTATATGTTGCTAGTATGTAGACCTGTAAATGGAGCGGATCCAGATCCGGATCCGATTCGATTAGTCAGATATGGATCGAACAAAAAATTCGATAACCCGGTTACGATCCAAATCCGATAATCCATTAACTTAATAAATCGGATATGGATTATGTTAATCCGATCCGTTCCGATTGAAATTATATATATAAATAATTATATATACAATTATTTATCAATAATTTTACATATATATATATATATATATATATCAATACTCCTATTAGAATTGTATTAGAGGTAACCCAAAAATCCAAAATAATAATAATAATAATAATGTTATGTATAAATATTGTGGTGTTTTCATCCATATGCTAATAAATCTCTTAGTACACATACTAATAAAATCATACTCCTTATAATTATATATGTTATTAAATATTATTTTAATCCGATTTCGAATCCGATCCGATCCGAGTCCGAGCTAAATAGGATATGGATTGGGACATTTAGTCCGAGAACCATTTAGTGATCCGAATCCGATAATCCGTTTGCTTAACAAATCGGATATGGATTTGATCGATCCGATCCGAATCTGATCCATTGACAGGCCTAATAATAACTATAATTTATTCATGCAAACAATTCTACCTGTATTTACGAAAACTTATATGCAAACCTATGAAATTTTAACGCAAATAAGTACTGTTTCATTATGTTTAGCCAGCAAAAAGTCTCCAGAAGTACCAGGGATTCTATGGGAGTTGGGGTCGCTTTGTTGGATGTAAACTTGCTATCTTCTTAAGGGGGTTTTCTGCAGTAGGATTTTTTGCCCCTTTTGAGGATTATCAGTTCATGGTTGGACAATATATGAGATGGATGATGATCTGAGGAAGATAAAAGGAAAAAAAGAAAGAAAAAAAGGCTAACCAATTAATAATAAGAATGAATAATATTTGCAGGGGGAGTGAATCGTGATTATGAGGTAAGAGGCTCATGCTGTTCAGTGAGTAAGTACTTATCTTTGAGATCATTTTGGAATGATGAAAGCAACCATGAAAGTGGTGATAATACCAGAAAAACATGGAGATTGAGAAGTCTGAGCCTACCTTTTTTTTATTCCAGTTTAATCATAAAGGATTGGTAAAGAGTCATGGATAATAGCCCAAGGATGATCAGTAAAAACTTTATAATTTTGATAGAGTTTAAACAATGCAAATGTCACGTGTTGAAGTAAGATGGGTTCTGTTATGCGTTGAAGCTAATAATCTTCTTTTTAGCAATGGGCAGACACTGAGGTGGTGATTGGAAACAAAGTCGGAGTTTTGAGGACTTGGAGGTGGGGCCTAAGGGGTTTGAATGGGAGTTCCCTTATGTGAATGTATTGATGTACCCAGCTCTGAAGAGGGGGTGTCAAGACTTTAGATATTGCAGTATGTGAATTTTGGGTATTCTTAAATATTAGTATCTCCCAAACTTGAGTTATTAGTGTTGTTTTTTGGGGCATAATGAGAAGGAATGCAAAAGGAAAATCCTGGGACATTTATCAGATGGATATCCTCCAGACCTATATGGGGGCTTGTTTTACATGTAATTGGAAATGTATGGTGCAAGTGGGAAGCTGCTGAGAAAGCTAAGAGAACTTCTAATGAAAACATAGGGCATTCTAGTTGAGGACAGATCAACCATTGGTAAAAAACTAGAAATGGGAATAAACGTTGGCATAAAACTAGAAGCGGAGAAACCTTTAAAAAAACACAATGATGCTAAAAGGAAGCTAAAGAAGTAGAGAGAGGAGCTAAATATAGAGCATACAACAATTTCTTCTAAATTAGGTACAACAGATGGGGAGAAGAATATATATATATGTCATCACCTTCTTTGCCTTTGTCCCATATGAATGTAGTCGGCCACATGAATTATCTTTTTCCATTATTTCCCATTATATTCATGTCTCTTACAATATTTAGTTTTAAAAAATCATTTTTAATCATTTCATCCCGTGTAAGTTTTGGCCATCCTCTGTCCCTTACCTTCTAGGCACACAACCCTTCCTCTCCTAACCGGTGCATCTTCCACTCTACGTTGTATATGACTATGCCACCTAAGCCTACTTTCTCTAATTTTATCGCTAATATGAGCTACTCCCAGCTTACCCCTTTCTTGTTCGTTACTAATCCTATTGGGGAGAAGAATATATTATAGACTTTCTAAACTAAGGGACAGGAATACTAGCGATTTTAATCACAATAATGTATCATGAGTGAAAATTTAAGGGTTTTAGTAAAAGATGATGGAATTAAAGAAAGATAAAGTTTAGGCTTCGAAGAATACTGTACCCTTAGGGAGAATAATGAGAACATATTTTCGTAGGATTAGCGAGTGTATGGTAAAAAATGTATGAGGGAAGATAAAATTAGAAAGGGCTTTAGAACAAGATGATATTATTATTGAGGTTTGGAAGTGTTTAGTCAATGATTGTATGTCTTGGCTAAAAAAATTATTCTAAAAGATATTAACAAATAAGAAAATATCTGATGAATGGCGCAATGGTACTTTAGATCGTGTATACAAATTTAAAAGAAATAAACAAAGTTGTAATAATTATCGTTGTTTTAAATTAATGAGTTATACCATGAAACTCTAGGAGAGAGTGATTGATCAACTACTAAGACTGAAAATTAAAGTGTCGAAAAAGGGTCAACGATGGAGGTTATTTATTATTGAAATGGAAAGATATAGAGAGAATAAAAAAGATCTTCATAGGGGTTTTATTGATTTAAAGAAGGCCTGTGATAAAGTACCTAGAGATCTAATATAGAGGGTTTTAGAAAAAAAAAAAAGAGCCACCAAGGGATATATTGACGTGATAAAGGACACTGATGAAAGTATGAATATCGTAATGACTGTGGAGGAAATGATTAATTGTTGTAAGCTTATATAAAGGTTCTAAGCCCAAATCTTTTTGCGTTAGTTATGAATGAATGAACTCACGATACACATTCAGGATGAGATTCCACGTTATTTAGTAATGATATTGTTTTAATTGATGAAATTAGAGAAGGGGTAAATGCTAAATTAGTAAATTGGAGGTTCAGAAGGAACCTCTAGAATTAAAAGGATTTAAGATGAGCTTTGTTTTGTGGTGGTGGTGTTGTGAGTCTTGTGACATTATATTGCATCTTAATAACATCGCTAGAGTCTAAGTTCTAGCTATTACTTGTCATTCCATTTGCATTTCCTCGATGTTTCAATCAGTAGAGGTATTATACACCTCCCTGTACCCGACAAACTTTAAGCATGCTGGAATATGCACACACATATCATACTAAATTGGCATAAGTTCCCTGATACAGAGTACAATAATTTAATCTACTATATGATCATTTTTTGTATTAAATGTGGCAAAAGCTGGTTGAAAAGGTGTTAATAAAACTGACCAGCATGCACAAACGAGACTGGGAACCATGTTAAGTTATGCGTTCCCTGGCGCTTAGTGCACAAATTTGTTAATGTTCTTTTTGTTTTAATTAATTATTCTCTGTTATCTTAAGCTGGAAAAAAGCTTACAATTTAACCTCTGACATAGTTAAGCTGGAAGAAAATGCCAAAGAATGCGGGTGAAAATTATCTCGCACTGACGGGACCTTTGCCAGATTTGACCACGTGGTCTGATGTTCTTCCAGATCAACTGAGCGTGGCTGTCAAGCAATGGAGGCCTTGTTGCCCTTCATAAATTTTTCACTAGAGTTGCATTTTAAAGCTGCAATCTCATACCCCTTTGATCATGCGATGGGGCGACCAGCATGCTAGACCATCTCATAGCAAGTCACTGCAAAGATAAAGCTGCATTTCTGAGGTTTAATTCATTCATCTTTTAAGTTCTTTTCTACATATTCGTCAATCTGTTGATTTTGCTTTAACCAAAGTGATGTAGGTTAGCTGTGGGTGGTAGGATGTAATTCGTTTATATAACATGGCAGTTGCCCAAGGATGTTTCTAGTGCCATGTTTGTGTATTTCCTGGATTTTATAGTGTGTATCATGTTTTGATACAGTTTATTTTTTGTTTCAACCTGAACCTGTTAATCAAATAGCTGCCTGTCTGGCTTACTATTCTTGTCCAGAAAAACTTCTGCAACCGGCCACCAAGTTGCGAAACTTGCACTCGAAAATGGAATGGTAAATTACCACTAAAGATTGCCAGTACTATTACCACCCACACCATCATCAAGATGCTCTGAAATTGGTTGAGTGGTTGTGACCCACTCCAACTTTCAAAAAACACTATTGGAGTTGAAGTTTCATTTGTAGAGTGTATACACTATGATGACAAATTGACAATGTTGTTGTTTTTGCTTCAACTATCTTCTATAGTAGTCTTTCTTGCAAAGACTGTATTTTTGTATTTTGCTCTTAACCTTTTGAAATCCAAGGTGGAAAAGAGATTTTTTTTTTTTTTTTTTTTTTAATTTTATAAATAATAATAATAATAATTAAATAAATTAAAGGGTAAATTACACTAACATCCTGAGGTTTTGTCAGACCTGTCCCCTTGTTTGCCAAATTATGCTTACCTCCCTTGAGCTTTATATGTAAATAACACATACGTTTCCTTCGTTAATAGTAAACATGAAAAATGCTGATGTTGGCAACTTTGTAACTTTTAAATCTCAATTCTACCCTTGGAAGATATATTTATTGCAATAAAATACAATATATATATATATATATATATTAGGACAAAAACGTAATTACAACCCGACAAATCTGATAGGGGGAAGTTAGTGTAATTTGGCAAAACAATATGGGAGGTCAGTGTAATGTACCTAATTTTAAATTCCCATTATTTCATATGGCTCATGCCCGAATGGCCAAGCTAATCTCCTTTTGCATTATTGCTGTCTTCCTAATACATGAAATTTTCTCAATACCTCAGCTGATGTCGTCCTTAACAACGCATGGACAGGTATTACACTTGCGCTAATGTTCTCCCTCTCTCTCTTTATATATATATATATATATTTGTTCGTTTCTTTTTCAACTGATGAACTTAAAAGCACATTATGCAAGCTTCAAAATTAAATATAACTATAAAGTTAAATTCTTTAATCCCATTCCCTGTTTTTAGTCTCAAGCATTTGAATTAGTAGTTTGCATCCCAATTGTTTAGATCAAAATATTTTTTACTATTCTCTTTCTAGCACTTGTTTCCTAATAATATCAGCATTTGCTTTCTTTTTCCCTTTCAGAGGAAGCTGATGCATTCCTTTGTCACATACTGGTTATGTTGCACAATTGGTGGGTTTTATCCAAAGGTAAATTACAGAAAAAGTTTTAAAGTGTCATTTTTTTCCTTTTTCCTTTTTTCGCTTCCTATTTTATTTTATTTATTTTTTATTTTTTAATTTCCAAATCTTTGTATACTCTCTAAAATTTCAGGAAAACAGAGCAAGTATTAGAATGGGATAGCGTTGCCCATTTTGTGCCTGGAACCTGTTAGATTGGTGGAATTATCTGAATCTTGGTAGATAGCACGCACAGGCATATCTATTACATTTGTTTTCTTATTTCCTTTTAGATCTTTAGAAGCCTAAATTAAATTTTCTTCAGCACATTGAATGGATAATTCAATGTTTTTGTGCACACCTGTTGTTGGTCTATCCATTAGGGTGAAATGTTGGTTAGGAACCATCACCACTGAACCGAGGCCACCACAGTAATCTCAGGGAAGATAAATACGGCCACCGTAGTCCACCACCAGAATGCATCATGTACCACCATTAGGAACCCATGACCACTGCCGGCAATCTCCCATTTTGTGCATATTCCTCGCCTCACCTTAATGTAAATGACACTAATTTCATGTTTTTTACATAGAAGAAAGTTACAGTAAAAAGAGAACTCCAAAAAATCCTCATTGATCTGACAAGCATATAGTGAATTAAACTTTGAGATTCTGAAATCGTCTAACAAAACAAGAATCGGATCAAAACTCATTGCTCATTCTCGTCTCCTTGAATTAAGGGTGTTGGAAGGGTAAGATGGGATACCGAATCTTAGATATTATTTGCATTATTTGAATGCCAAGAGTTGTAAAGCAAAGCTGGCTAATTTAGAGTCTTAATAAGGGGTAGCCCCATGTATGGGGCTTACCTTCACATGCACGAGACTATTTTCTTGAATCGATGACCTTTAGATGACAGTGGAGCAATCTTATCGTGCGGCAAGGCCACTGAAGACTCTCAATGTTCAAGTTTAATTACTATAACTCTATTATTCTGCGACAATTGTAATGCTGTCATTGTCTGCACTACTACTGTACTACCTGACACAATTTTAAGATGGAAACTAGGGCAAATAAAAAATGATTTTAAAAACCAAGATAGTAAGTAAGGTAAATTAAATTATTAACCATATTCATGCACATAATGAACGATGGATTTTTTTTTTTTTTTTTTTTAATTTTTTGACGATGGAGTTTAAGTCGTTGTATGATGAGTAGGATGAAGCAGTTGACTCGTCACAGCATGTGCATTATTGACCATCACTAGGCAAGTGGGCATCCTATTGCAGTTCACCATTAATGGTACACAGTCACCACTCGTCACACAACACTGTTCTAACAAATTGCACCGTTAAAGACTGTTAAATTCCAACTTGTACAATTATTAGGAGGTAAGAAGGTCAAAGGTGCATGTGGTTGAGTCTTAGTTCAGATAACCGATCCGAATTTGATTCAATAATTTGATATAGATTGAATATTTAATTCCATTAACAAAATATTTATCAAAGAAAAAATAATAATAATAATAACTCCTTCCAAATTAAGAAGATAAATAATGCGAGTTAGGTTGTTGTGAATCCCACTGCAGAAACAAATGAAGTATTTTATTTATTTATTCTCTTCTTTTCTTTCACGTCTCTTATGTCACATACCTCAAGTGAAAATGTACATTTCAATTATGAAAAGAATACAAAAAGTACAAAACAAGCACTTTATTTTATATTGCATTTGTAACACCTACAAAGAAAAGCATAGAACAATCCCCCTTGAAGGGCAGTCCAAGGGGTTGTGGACAAAAGTACATCTCACATCACAAACTCATCCACGCAAAGTGAATGACATACAACACGTTGAATTGATAAAACAATTCAAATACAAACCCTAGCTAGGGGGAGGAGGGGAGGAGCGTGGACTTGGAAGTCACATTCACTGTATATGCCCCTTCCCTTTTTATTCACACAAGCAATTAAGTTTTCATACTCAATAATTACACAATGCTACTAGTTAGAGAAAGATTCCCTCCCTTTTATAATTGCAGGGTCTGATGGGCCCTGTCCCGCTAGCGGCGGAAGCTCCTGACCGGACGTGGTGGCTCAACCTCGTCGTCCCGGAGCTTTACAGCAGTGTAGATAGCTGCCCCTGTCAGTGCCCCGAGTGTGGGCGCCACCAGGTATATCCATATGTGCTTGTAGTTACCGGCTGCAACAGCTGGGCCAAGTGTTCGAACCGGATTCATCGAACCGCCACTAGACGGCCTGGCACCGTCCAACACAAATATCTCATCAATTATTAAGGTCGCTACATGTCTAGTCCTACTCATATACTAGTAGTATTATTTAATTTATCAGTGAAGAGACACTTTGTTCATTAGCATATAAGAGTATTGACAGAAAAAATAAAAAAAAAAAAATAAAAAATAAAAAATAAAAAAAAAAAATCATTCACAAATGTCGGTTCAAAAACAAAATTAGGTTTGGCTTTCCATATTTAAATCAATGAACTACAAATCCTCTCTAGTGCATTGCTTTACATACTGGACTACTTTTCAATGGTCTGATCAAAAAACACTAATACAGAGTTGATACATTTATTTATGTGTTGGCTAATGCTTGGTCCGTTATAAATTGAAGTACCTATTAGACTAAATTTCAAGCTTTGTCATGGAGTAAATCAAAATTTTTGTTTTATAAGAGCTCTGTGTGTGTGTGTGTTGTCGGCAGTGCAAAAAGTCCTACTCAATTTCATTTACACTCGTAAGTGGACTTGGCTTATGACTTGCTTCAGAATCTGTTCACGAGACAATCTATCACTAAATTTGACTTTCAGTAATACTTTGTTGAAACTAAATTTGACTTTTTTAACATTCAACCTCTTTAGATCAATCTCTGCTCCAAAGAAATAGAAGGCATAAGTGAAGACTTCAGTACCTTTTTTTTTTTTTTTCTTTTAACATCCATATAAAGGAGATGAATTCTCTGAGCACTCAAATTCTAACATTGAGACTTGACAGTGTCAAAAAAGTTAATGTCGGCCATCTTATGCATCTCTTAGCATGCAAGATATGTATATAATACATCCACCAAAATTTGAAACTAAGATAACAAAGGAAGAGTGAATGAGCAAAATAGGATGACTTACCCAGCCACAAGAATGTTAAGCATCACAGTAGCTCCGACCGCTATACCAGCCAACTCTCCCACCTGCCACAAACCAAAAAGCATGAGAGAGAGAGAGAGAGAGACTAATTAATTAATTGATACTTGTGAGAGTCAATAATTTATTTATTTATTGTGTCTTATAATGTGTGAGAGTTTTAAAGGACAATTTTGTAATTTCATTTTCTTAAAAAATAAGTCAAATGCAAGAATAAAAAAAGTCTATGACCAAAACTCCATGGGACTGTTACTAAATTATTGAATGTTTTTAGAGGTTCGGCACCATCATGCTATTAAAAAAAAAATCTATATATATTTAATTAAATTGGAATATGGTATTATCATTCTATCAAAAGTAATTAATTATTAAAATATTAATCAGAAATATATTACGTTGGTGTATATAATATGTGTGTGTAATATAGATGGTAAGAGTGGTGCATACCGCACGAGTGTCTGTGGCAACAGCAGTGACAACAAAGAGGAGATTAAAGGTAATGATGAACTCGAGTGCGAAGGCCTGGCCGACGCTGACGGAAGGGACAGTGACGCCGCCGGCCATGAAGGGGTGGAAGACACCCTTGAGAGCAAAAGAAGCGCAGATGGAGGCGGAGACCTGGGCGGCAATGTAGGCCGGAACATGGACCCACGGGAAGTGGCGGAGGGCGGCAAATGCGATGGTGAGAGAAGGGTTGAGATGGGCTCCGGAGATGTGGCCCGTCGACAGGATGACGATCATCACCGCCAGCCCGGCGCACGCCGCATTCCCTATCAGCGTCTCCGCTCCGTTGTACTTCTGGTTCACGATTGGCGCCGCTGTCGCCCCGAATATCAGGATGAACGTTCCCACGAACTCTGCTCCCAGCTGCATCCATGCCCCCACCACAAAACTACTCCATCATGCTTTATTCATTTTCATATATATATATATATATATATGGGTGTGTATATTATGGAGTATATGAATATGATAAAATAAATAAATAAATTTAGAAAGTTGCATTAAAGAAGTAATTAAATATAATTAAAAAATAAATAAATTTAAGATAATTGATGATGTTTAATAAATAAATAAAATTCATGTGTCAACTCCCTGTAAAAAAAAAAAAAAGAAAAAAGAAGTGCTGGTGGGTGCTATTGCAAAATTCAGCCTGGACTAACCGACCCCTCAAGTTTGTGTGACTCATCTTAGCTCGATTGGGGTTTATTTATAACAAAATATTATTTTCAATATTAAAAATGATATTTGTGTCCATAATTTAAACTTAAAAATACTAGTTCAATAATTCATGTCTCTAATTATATTTAATTCATATACATCCATACATAAATACATGTATGTATGTATGTATGTATGTATATATATATATATATTCTACTTTATATCAACAATAATTAAGTTGCCTCTCTGTTTATTCTTGCAAATCAAATGCTAAATTCATAGAGTTTACTTTTGCACAGTGAAGCTACTAGCTGGCGACAAAAAAATGTGATTAAGATAGATCCTCCAAACAAAACATTTTGCCTAATTATGGACCCCCAAATATGCTCTACACAGTACCAGCTTTCTCCATCACACACAAGCATATAATAATTATTTTTTCTGAATGTCATACATTATTATTATTATTATTATCACCTGTGCTGTCCACAAGTCACTTCACAAAAATTGAATATTTTTTTTTAAAAAAATAATTTATTTATATCAATTTCAAAAGTTAGAGTTTGAAAATGGATTTTCAACGTTGCAGATAAATTGGGCCAAATCAAGCACTAGACTTTTTAAATTAAAATAATTTTTATAGCTCCAATTCTTGATTAACTCATTCAATTAAAGCTCATAATTATTTGCAATGGACTCCTATCAAGAAAAACATTGCTTTTCAATTTTTTTATTTTCTTCTTTTAAATTTCTGTAGTTGTTTATTTATTATTTTTTACATTCTTTACTAGTAATAAATTTTCACATGTGAAAAGTTTCAAACTTTCTAGATCTCATAATACATCAATATTATTATATTTAAAAGTTTTAGTCATAGAAAGAGAATCACACTGGTATATTACGACTTAAGAAAAGAAAAGAAAAAAAAAAGCCATCCGTTCATGGAAGTCAACTTGGGCAGCTTAGGCACACCCCATGAAGGACCAACTATGCGTGCTACACAATTGATTGGACCAAACTAAATAATTAAAAAAAATAAAAATAAAAATAAAAAAATTGGAAAAAAACACACACACAGAGTGGTGGCATCACCAAATAGCAGATTCTTAGCACCTACTAGTATTATTATGTTTATGTTTATGCTGCATGCAAGGAATTAAATATTGATAAATAAATAAATATCTAAAGCATTGAATTATATCAACTTATATGTAGATAAATCTCACAATAATAACTCTATGATATGATTTTTTAAGAAAATAATGATATTAATGTCAAACCATGGTGGTAGAGACGAAAATTGCATACCAAGAATATGAAAACTAGTCACTGTAATAATAAAAAATTAAAGCATTTCACTATCAAATTGGAGTCAAATATGAAGATATATTTTTAATACATTTCAAACATAAATATAAAATTCACAAGCATACCAAATATATAATTTAATCATTCATATCCTTTTCAAACGTAATTGCCACATTAAAGTGACCATTAGAAGCCAACATCGTGAAAAATAGAAAAATAAAAAATATATCTTAATTATACGTGACATAGGAAGTCATTTATTGCTAGAAAACACATTTTGTTTGTAACTAGTTAAGAGGACAGAAAGATGCTAACTAATCTAATCCTACACCACCGACTAAGAGTACTATAATTTATTTATTTTGGTTTTATTAAAATTGGATTAGTTTGAAAGATAAATTCAACTAAAGCAAAATGAGAATTGATTTACGGAGTGGACCTTTTAAAAAACACAGTCCAACACTAATGAGTCTTTAACTTGAAATCAAGCTTCATTTCAAAATTTCAGTTGTCAGGTTAGTAGGCAACCAATTTATGCACAAGAGAGACATATATTTTCCCTCTCACACACACACACACACACACACATATATATATATAACTGTGATTTGGCGGTGTGTTGAAATACTAATTATTCATATACTACGTATTTCACATTCTTATTTGAATTGAAAGATATCGAAAAGGATTGTAGTATTTTCCGAATCTAATGGAGATCCAATCCTCATCTCCATTTAGCAAAATATTGAATTGACAAATCACCATATCCAATTATAACTTTTTTTACTACTCTTAAACAGAGCTCATATATGTGTGTGTATATATATCTATATATATATATATAGATAGATATAGATATAGAGAGAGAGAAGAGAGAGAAGAGAGTACCTTGCGAGTGAGGGAGACATCGGGAATGGGGAAGTCGGTGAGACACGTGTGAGGCGCACCCCAGGTAGGGGCGTCAAGAGGCAAGCACTTGCATCGGGGCATTGACTTCCGATCATAAGACAGTGAGTCCACTCGCAGTGAATTGAACAGTGGAGCTCCCGGCGTCCCTGGTGTCGCCGGAGCCGATGCCGTCGGCGTTCCTGTCTCCGATTCCGGCATTCTGAACTTTTTTTTTTTGTTTGTTTTTTTTTTTGTTTTTTTTTTTTGTATTTTTTTT
>JAOTQH010234962.1:0-13323 GCA_025631255.1 Cornus kousa
AGAGGGTTGATTGAGGCTTGGAGAGGTTTTTCAGTGGGGGCTCTCATCCGGGATGCTTGGAGGGCTACGCCTCTGTGCATTTGGTGGTGCATTTGGCTTAAGAGAAATAGGAGATATTTTGATGGAAAGGAAAAGACTATCTCTATGCTTAAGTTCTCTATTATTTCCACTTTGTTTTGTTAGGTTTCAGGGAGAGATTTCCGTTCTGTTGAGGAATTGGTTGTTTTTCTGGCCTCTTTGAAGGCTTGAGGCGTTTTTTTGCCTTTTTTGTATTGGGGTTTCGCTTCCCTTTGAGCGGTTTCCTTTATAAATTTTTACTTACCAAAAAAAAAAAAACAATGTAAGTTTGATATTTATGGAATTCAGTTTTTTTAGATCTGCTGCTTATATGTTGTATCACCAAGCTTTATCACCTATGTTTGCATAAATGCCGTGATAATGCTACAGAAATTGTGCTTGCCAGATATTTTACTGTTTCACAGTTACTCATTTCTATGTTTTGTGTTATCTGAATTATATTCCTGTGGCACATTTCAGGATATTAGCCAACTCCAAGGCTTGTCCAAAGTGTAAACGGCCAATTGAGAAGAACCAAGGTTGTATGCATATGACATGCACACCACCTTGTAAATACGAGTTCTGCTGGTAAGTTAATCTAATTTTTTTTCTCCCTGAATTAAGTTAATCTACTTTGATTTAAATAGACACACTAGTCTGTATATTAATCATTTTTACTAATTATAGAAGTTCTATTGTTCCATGAATCTCATTTCATTTCCCTTCGTATACATCACTTTCTCCCTTAGGCAAATTGTCTTTTAGATTCTTTTGTGGTGGTTAATGCATGTCATTCTATAATATGTGCTTGCAGGCTTTGCCTTGGTGATTGGACTGAGCATGGTGAGAGAACTGGTGGTTTTTATGCATGCAATCGTTATGAGACAGCAAAACAAGACGGAGCAGTAATACAATCTAGTTTGTGACTTTGTTCTGACTTCCTATTTTCTGCCGGTGCTTGTGATATATGCATACGTCCCACTACCATGGGAAAAGCTTAAATTTAAGTATTTGATATAATCTGTTGTTTACAGTTTAGCGAAGCTGAGAAGCGGAGAGAGATGGCTAAAAATTCTATTGAAAAATATACTCATTATTATGAAAGGTGGGCAACCAATCAATCGGTAAGTACAGGTTGCTAAAAACACAATTTTGTGTCATATATTGACGTGATTATCTGTAACTCCATAAAAGTAAGCTTTCTAGGAAACTCATTGTCAGAACGTAAAATTTCATCTTTTGTTGGTTGTGACAATTTGACTACTTAATATAAAATTTCATCTTTTGTTGGTTGTGCTAATTTGACTACTTTGTTTATTTACTGATTCATTTTCTTTATAATCACTAGAAGGGCCTATTTTAATTCTCGTTTTGTTTGCTTTCTTTACATCCTCCTATATTTTAGAGTAATTTATCACGGCCATTATAGCTTTTTCTGTGTTTAATATTTACATTTCATTTTTTTAAATGAAATGTCCAATCGCTAACTCATCATTCATAGAAACGATGTTTTTCTTGTACAGTTATGTTGCCTAATATTATTTTGCTTCAACATTTCTTCTGTTGAGGAATGTTTGTGCGTCATACTAAGGGTTTGTAGTCTCTCATTTCAAGGTTTTAAATATTGGCTAACTTGACCAGAATCGAGTCTGAGCCAGCAAAATCTCAGCGCTATGAATTTCATGCTCAACTCGGCTTGACCCGGCCAAGTTGGGCCGCATTGTATGTGAATCAGGGCTTCTTCTTTTTTTTTTTTTCCCCAGAAATTTCATGTGCAAAACAATGTTGTTTCCTATTATATTCTCCTCATTGTATAAATTTACATGGTGGTTACCTTCTTTTGTTGGTTGTGCTAATTTGACTACTTTGTTTATTTACTGATTCTGCATTCATGGTTAGTGATCTAAGGTGTTTTTGATCTTCATCATTTGACCTTTCCCGAATCATTGTGAAGTTACCGTTGAGACCTTTCTCATTATATTTGTCTGATGTCGGTAGCCAAGAAAGCCAGATAACCTCTGGGCTGGTCTTGGGAGTCTCTTTCTTTTTTGTTTTTCGTTTTAGGGTTTGGTAAGAATTTATTATGAATGAAAGAATAGAGTTGCAGTACAAAACACAGTGGCATACCCAACAACAGAATCCAAAAGAATTGTTGCAGACACAGTTCTCCCACGAGGGTCAATTCCCATAAGGTCAAAAGAACCACTAGATATTGTGCAAATGAACCCTTGTCTGGTGGTTCTTTTGCACAATGATAGCAAAGATCGACTCAATTTTACCATATCCCCATTAATATACTGGAAAAAAAATACAGATCAAATTATTTTCTTTGAGATTCTCAAATGGAAATTAATGCATCTAGACATATAGTTCAAGTAATTGAAAAGATGAAACCTTAAACTATCCTAGTCAGCGGTTATCAAGTCCTAATTTTTTATTAACTCGTGAACTTGATAACTAGAAAATGTCTGGAAGAAATAATTTCAGATTATATATTTGCTAGAAGTTGGGACAAGGGAGTTATCTCAGGTGGTTTTGTTTGGGGAAGGGAGACCAGGGGCTTTAGTGGTGAGGAGGGATGATTTATTCAAGTTGAAGGCAATGCAAGGTCTAGAGTGGTGAGTAGGGATGATTTTATTCAAGTTGAAGGCAATGCAAGGGCTAGAGTTGCGTTGTGGGGTGGAACATGGATCGAGTGGTGGGAAGACAAGATGACCCCATCGTGGAGCTTTTGGCTAATATTTTGTTTAGCGTCCTTGAAGCAGTTAGATAATGATGTTTTGTGGAGTTTAATCTTGAAACTTTAGATTTTTATTTCCATTTCTCTATGGGGACTCCCAAGAAATTGAGTTGGTTTTATGGTCGAATTGTTTTAACTCAAAAATGGGACCTTTGCGATTCAACCTGAAATTTGATTTTTTAAAATATAGCCAAAGGTAGCGGAGATAACCCTTTGAAAATATCCAAATTGTGTAGACCTTTGCAAGAACTTATGAGAAGTCCTTCATGTTTTAAATGGAGCGGAAGTGGTGCAATTGGAGATTGACATACTAGACATATGTATCTGAATCAGATCTGTGCATCTGTATGAGGCAATGGTAGTTTCTATGCTAGGCAATATTATGTAAATTCCCTCTTCTTTAAGTTCCACTTTATTTGGATAACCTATTGGAGATTTCTGGAATCTACCTAATTTCTTGCCATAGATATTCGGATGCATTTGAGATGAGTTCATTGATTGCATTGTTGGACCCAGTAGCTTTCTTGGTAGTTCCTCCTTTTATCTGGTGACTGGTGTAGTAGTTATTGAATTTGTAAATATTGGTGTTTATTTTGTTATATATTTCCTACTATTTTCTTGATGAGTTGTGTTACTATTTTGTTTATTTAGTTATTGAATTTGTAAATATTGGTGTTTATTTTGTTATATATTTTCTTTTATTTTCTTGATGAGTTGTGTTGCTGCTTTGTTTATTTAGTGGGCCTAAATCCACTCCAAACTTTTACTTAACCACCCACATCTCTGTATGTAACCAAAGCATTTGTATGAAGTGGTAATTGCAAAGTGGTGTGGATTAAGACCCATAGTTCATTTTGGCATTTTGGTATCATCCCAGGTTTCTAAAATTTAAATTTCTAGAAGTACTTGACATTTTCACTAAAAAGTTTATAACTTTATCAAAATAGAGTCTAAACTCTTTTCTTTCTTTTTGCAGTCTAGGAAAAAAGCACTTGAAGACTTGCAGCAGATGCAAGATGTACACGTGAGTAAATTTTCTTCCCCCATAGTGGTACTGTTTCACTGAACTATTTTGCGATCAATTACAATGGGAGGTTTGTGAGTAGATCTTTACCGATTTCTCTTGATTTTATAGCTGTTTTTCATTTTGCAAGGCCTTTTCCACCAAGAGCACCCAACTTACATAGACACACCCCCCATAAACCACGTGCTCTGCTCCACACATGGGCACCCCCATCCCTGCATGCAATGTCACTCAGTGGTCTTTTCTGTACCTTCTGAATTTTTCATCAATGTTTAATTTTATTGTAATGATTTTTAATATAGCATAGTTTCAGAGTATTTGGAAAAGGTTGGAATGAATTCTTAAATCACTTAAATCTAAAGTTGAGAGAGGGCAGCTCAAATTTTGGCATGATCATTGGCTTGGCTGCCTTTTTAAAAAGATTGTTGTTGACCGGTAGTCTATGGTTGTGGGTTATATCACGAATTTGGAGAGGGTTGGTGTGGAATATCCTCTTTCATATGTCGCTGCAGTTCTGGAATTTGGATTAGATTGTTGCTTTCTTTGGTATTATATAGTTGCGATGACCAAGTGTGAGGAGCATATTTAAAAGAATTTTCTGCAGTCCAAGCTAATTTTCATAGAAGCTCTTAGTTACCAAAGATTATTAGTGTTAAGCTCATCTGTTACTCAGGATCAACTCTAGTAGGTATGTATAAAAAAATCAGCCACCTGTCAACAACCTAATAAAACACACGTGGTTCTGTTACCCATTTCATTTTCTTCTTCCTTCTCTTGTCAGGATGTTCAAAACGATCAGTGCTTTCTTGAATTTCATTGCACTACGGAGCCTTTTTTAGATGTTAGAGAGAGGGAGAGGAGGGTTTCGAACTTCCTCGCCCATAAACTTTTTGACCATACTCGTCTTGCCTGAGCCATCTGACATCCGTGTTCTTCTATGAAATTTCTGAAAACGTTGATGATTGTCTTTATTTTTGCAGTTTGAGAAGCTGAGCGACAAACAGTGCCAACCTGAAACACAGCTTAAGTTCATAATAGATGCCTGGATGCAGGTAAATAGTAATTTATGATTTGACTGACTTAAATATATTGCTTTCCTTATAATATTTTATACTTCACAGATAGTTGAATGTAGGAGGGTGCTAAAATGGACATATGCCTATGGATATTATTTACCTGAGCATGAACATAATAAGAGGCAATTCTTTGAGTACTTGCAAGGTGTGCTGTTTTCTTAATCTGAAAAGCATATATTACTTCCTTTTGTTTTCTTTTGAAGGCCCTCATTTCTGTCGCTTTTCAGGTGAAGCTGAGTCTGGGTTGGAACGACTTCATCAGTGCGCAGAAAAGGAGCTACAAGTGTATATTGATGCGGATGGTCCATTAAATGATTTTAATGAGTTCCGCACAAAGCTGGCTGGACTGACCAGGTGATTTTTAAATATATATTTTTTCCTTTTCAAATGCATATTTGACTTGTATAGCTAAATAATGTTACTGAGGATTACATATCGATCTTTTTTCTTTTAGCAGCCATATCCTTTGTTCAATTGATCTTTGCTGGTAATTTCAATGCATTTCATTATACTGTATTAGTAAGTCAGCTGTAAATAGGAATATATTGTAGAATTCATCTGAAAATGGAATTACAAGATTTTTTTTATATATGCAATGCACTACTTGTGTTCCTTTTGGTGTCAGCTACGACTTTATGTAAAGCCCTGTCATGCGTTATACTTTAGGGGTTCTGCTCTTTCTTGCAATCACAATTTGTGTTCCTTTTGGCCTTCATTTTGTCCTTTTGGTGCATCAAGTTGAACAGAATCTCTAGTTCTTACCATTGCATTAGCTTGTCTACATTACACATTAAAACATCTCAGATGAATTCTTCTCTTTCATGGGCACCAATTTAAGACAGTCATGAGCATGGCATGGCAAATATTAGAAAAGTAAGACGTGGTCATGAAAAATATTATAGAAGATATTGACCCTGCATACAAAAGAATTTTTTATATATAGGATTACAGTATGTTAAGAACATAGTATGGTTATTTTTATAAGAGATTTTGTGACTGTATATACTGATAACGGAATTTGTAACTTATGCAATACAGTATTCAATGGTCACTCATGTTGTATAGACAAAGATGTAGTAAGTACACTACATATGTATATATATTTCATGCGTGTGAAACGTGTTTGCTAATGGATATGCACTCACACAATTATGGTGCTTCCTCTCTTTTCCCGCGAGGGGTAATTGCTTCCCATAATGGTAAAAGCCCTAGTTGTCGATCATGAGAACGAGTGTTTAAGATTAAGGGCCGTCACTTTGTGCAAATAATTTGACATTTTAGCCTTTATTCAGTATGTCCCTCTCATCATCCTCGATTGTCCTTTTTCCTTTTTAACAATTGGTTGTTGGGTTTTCCCTTCTATGCTATTCCTAGAGCTATAAATGAATCCAAGAATTGATCATATGTATTGTTGGAGCTTTTACAACTGGGTTCTACCCCCTTCTTTGATAAGCAAAGCATTCATCTTATTTGTTTTGTTTTGCAATACCAATGACTGCAGTGTGACCCGGAATTTCTTCGAGAACCTGGTCCGAGCTTTAGAGAACGGTCTGTCAGACGTGGCCTCGCGTGGTGCATGCAGCAGGACGGGCAGCTCGAAGAGCTTGGGAGGTGGGAGCAGTAGGGGTAGAAGCAATAGGGGCAAACGAGCGACTTCCAGATCAAGCAGTTCAAGAACCCTCGATGATTCAGGAGAACACTGGTCATGTGAATACTGCACCTTTGCCAACGTCAAGACAGATACCACTTGCCAGATGTGCCAGCAAGACCGATGAAGCCCATTTCAAGCATGATCCAATTTGGATGGGGAAATTTTGGTTTTGACTTTCTCTGGCTAGTTGCGGTGAAGCACTCATAGACCATTATCCGCAGGAAGTCTTTACTAGTCATTTAACCCGAAGCGATGGACCTGATGAGATAGGAATGCAGAATGGAAACAAGGAAGAGGTGAGGAAGGGCAGAGGCAAGTTTTTTTAGTCAGAAGGCCCTTTTTTAGTGGAGTCATATATGTGTTTATATATTCTTTTAATGGTCACTCCCCGCTGTTATTATACCAAAAAGGATTTTTGTCGAGCTTAAAGCCTACAAATGGATTGTAAGTTGAATTCTACGTCGAGACAACAAGCTTTTTGATCTCTGTGAGAACGAGTAAATATGTTCCCGAACTCTCTTAAGTTCCAGCCTGTGTATATGATCACTTCTACATAACATTGAAGATGAAAATTTGTCACACTTCTCTGTCTCATTGTATCATTTGGTGCTTGCTATCATTTCTTTTCTCCTCTGTCCTATACTATGCCCGTCAAAGATTCGAATGGATCGGATATTGATCCAAGTCCTATCCGATATTTGTGCTGCTTGTTCTTCTCAAATAAAAAAGCACCAGTGTTGGTTTGACATGTTGAATTGATCCGATCAGATTGGATTTGTTCCTTTTTTGATCAGGTGCATCGAGAAATTATTACATGATCCTGGGGTTATTGGTCCCGACGTGTTAGCTTTATTTAGTACTAGTGATTGGTTTTTTGATGTGGCATACAAATCTCACTATGACATTATAATATACCATTTCATATCAAAGCTCTTCAAATATCCATATTGATCTAAAAATATAAGTTGTTTGGTAGTGGTCAGTGTCAAACCTACAGAGTAGAGTTGGAATTGAAAACTATATTAGTTCAAACTTTAGATTTCATTTTATTCAATGAATTTTCTCTTCGTTTTAAACTAATTTTAAATCGAAACTCAATGAATCTTCTCTGGAAGATTGAATTCAAATTTGATCTTCCTTGAGCTCCAAGTCACAAAAGAAGTCAAAAAAAACACGCTCAATACTGTACCGAGTGGAAATGAAAGTGGTGTAAATTGATCGAGTACTCCATTTCCTTTACCCAACTATTGATAATAATGCAACACAAAAGGGCCCATACGTTAGCATGTTGAATTTTTTTTTTTATTTTTTCATAGTTGATTCACACACATGCCTCCTTGAAGGTTTGAACCCTTGACCTTCCTTTGGGAAGTAAGAGTTTGATACCGCTAAACCATTGCACCGTTGATTGCATGTTGATTTCATGACACAATCAACTTGTTTGCTATTTGAGAAACAAAAATTCAAGTTTATATATATATATATTTGTGAATATGTTTCATAACAAAATTTAATGGTTAAATCAATATTATTAATTAATAAGTTGTGGTGTTGTGAAGTTGTGTCCCGAATTTTATTTTAGAATGAGTTATGGTCCGATTTTGACTCAAAAAGTGCCAAAAGGGGGATTTTTTTTTGCCTTCCACCCCCTCCTTACGGGTGTTGAACTCGGTTATAGAATTCTCTTGTAACCCAGTATATAAGGTCGTTTAGGGTTTGGAGTGTGTGATGAGAGACACTGAAAACCGCAGGAAAGAGAGCTAAGATTTGGGAGTTGAAATTTGTAATGTAAAATCTTTCGCCACCTAAAACTTAGTGTCCTTTGTGCAATACTAATCCGGTCCCCTCAAATTAGTGATGCACGTTAGGAAAATGTTGTGATGTTAGACTTGCATCCCGACATTTTTCTAACGTATATCACTAATTGAAGGAGACTGATTTATTGTTGTGCATGAGAAGATTTTGATCCCTTTGTGCATGGCATGTTTACTTGATTGTGATTTTGATTCAACAGCCGTGTTGACTTGGTGTAACTGTAGACTCTCATACCATAACTCAAATTCCATTGTTTATTTCAAAAAGTTTAATTTAAATTTAGCCCAAGTTCATTTCACCTGAATGCTGTCTCTACCAAATTTTATGCTTGTAGCTTATCCTCGCTATTTTATCTTGTACAGAAGAAACATTTTTCAATAAAAATGCAAATTAATGGATACCATTTTACATATACATTTTCACACATCTTTGAGCCATACAAACAAACATTCCAAGAAAATTTAAAAAGCTACATTAGACTCAGTACACTAAACAAGCATCAATGCACACAATTCAACTAGCTCTGAAGAGTTACCACCACATTCAACAATAATAATTTTAGGATGCAGCACCATGAATTCTTTTACGACGCAAAAATTTCAGTAAATTGGCTAAATGTGGGAGGAAAAAAAAAAAACACTTCAATAAAGAGTACACATGACTCAAACAATATTATTTTTCAAGGATAAACTGGCTACCTACACGACTTAGAAATCCCCAACCTCCCAACTTTAAGCAAGAAAAACAGCATAATCTATGCAGCTATGAGAAGATTTCTTCTTTTTCTGAATCAATTTCTGATTTAGATATCTTTATCTCCTTTCCAAACCCTAATTCGCATACTCATTTCATGTTCTCAAACTCCTACTCTGAACCAGTTAAGTATACATGAAGATGAAGCATCATTGTTTCGTGGTCCTTCAGATTTCAATCCAGGATTTCGTGTGAACCAGAGTCAGAAAAACATTGTTTTGCTTCTCCCACTTTCCAAAAAGAAGCTTGTAGAACTGCTTCCGGAGCAGTGTACGTTAATTTCATGGAGAACTAACATGATTTACTTTCTGCAATGCTCCAGAGACACTACTGGTTTTGTAGGCAGCATAAGCCAACAACAGTGGAATTGACAAGCTATATACTGGGAAGTGAATGATCGGATTCATCTCATAAGCTCTCATAAGATCTCTGCAATTCTGCATTTATATAGAAAAGCAAATAAAAAACCAGCTTAGATTAATCAAAGAAGAAAAAAAAGTAATCAATCCTACCAATTCTTTTTCTTTTTATGGTGGCCAAGGAGAAAGAGGGGAACAAGAAAAGAATATCAGTGTCTTCCAAATTTGGGGTCATCGTAGTTGTTGCAACTTGCAAGACTCGAACAGGTTCATTTCTTTTTCTCTAGAGTCTAAACAGCCATAAAGAACATTCATGTGCTTTCAACATAATTTGGAACCATTCAGCAATTTGGGCTACTTTGGACATCAACAGGATAAAGTGTATGATTTAATTTGTGTACCGAACGGTAGAGAAAGATACCATGTTGTGGCATGTAGAGGCAGCTCCAAATGAGCTGAGGGAAGTTGTAGAGTTACTTTTGAATTGCAAAGGTCACTTAATTAGTTATACCATCTGACAATTGTTGCAGTTCAACAATTTAGTGATTCAATTGGTGGTCACTAGGTGAAATAATGGCAAGTACCCTCGGTGCATTATCCAGTGAACTGGATATCCAGAACAATCCCCTCTACTGTTCGTATTTAAGATGGAGGAGTTGAAAAATTACCTTGAAATGCTTCAAACAAACCACCAAAGAAACCAAAAGGAGAATATTCCTGATCCACCGCTTGCCAAGCCAAAACTTTGATCTACCATTACACCAGTAATCATACATTTGACGTCTCCTATTCTCCATACCATAATCATCTTCTTTCTTCCCTGAAAGCCTAAGAAAATGTTCCCGATACATCACTCTTTCGGCAGCAAATAGTCCAGTCACCAAAATAGCAGGCAAAACCACGAAAAAGAGATGGGGAAGAACGACTACCATTGTATCCGGAAATCCAATAAATTCTAGTGCGTTCTTGTTGTTGAATTTTACCACCCAGCCTTTATAGGTCATGTATCCCCTTACTCCACCATCAGTGAAAACTTCTCCAAAAAACCAAGGACATGATATAAGGTAGAACAAGTAACATAAGATTCCAAACCATACTAAAGGAATCCCACACAGCTCTGTTGAAACCCATGCTATACCATTTATGAAGCCCTTGTCATTGTTGAAATTATTGTACGTGTACTGCTCATTTGAGAAAGTAACAACAGCTTTTGGAATAAGAAGAATAGAGAACATGAGCAAATAAAAAGACCAAAATATTGGGTAGTATAGAGCATCCCATTGGCAACCCATGACGATAAATTCTTTCCATGTCCATATGAGTCTAGCGCTATGACCACTTATAGAAAATGGCATAGATTCAGTCAGAGTTGATCGGCCCATTATGTCCATTGCCTCTATTTGCAGCCAAAATCTATTAGGAGATGGATCCTCAAAGGCGTTAAAATTCCATGGGACAGTATAGAGATCCCCCCTTGAGGTGGTGCCCTCATGCTTTCTCATAGATGTCTCCATGACCAATAATAGCTTTCCAGGCCTGGAGTCATAGATCCTAGCCACAACTGACACAATTGGGGAAGCAGAAAAAACAAGAGCTCTGACGGTCCCATAAACTGAAGGATCTATAGACTCACATTCGTACTCGTTAAGTGATGATGTTGTTAACATAAAGCGCGAGTCTAATGGAAATGTTGGCAATATAATAGTCCTTTTAGCTCCCAACTTGAAGTCAATATCAACAAATGATACATAACCTCTGTCGATAGCCAAAATGCGCATGGCTCTACTCTTCCTCCAGTCACCCATTTCCCACTCCCAGAATTCATTGACAGGTGGGACTGCACTAGAACAATTTTTGCCCCTTTTTGGAGGTGATAGATGACTATTTAACTGGAAATACTTTTGGGAGAAGAAAAGATGATGACCCAACTGATGGTGCCGTTTCAAATTCTTCCCAAACCTCGTATGAAGATGTCCACATAGGTAAGCTGACAAGGAATGCTTGAGAAAGATATCCTTTAGGCTCTTTCCAGAATTTGAAGCTGCTGAAAATGAAAGTGGAAAATGCCCAAAGGAAATTTTGGTTACTGGTTTTGCTGATTGAGAATTCAACTGCGAGAGTTCAGAATCTAATTCAGTTAACAGTTGGTCAGTCGGATGCCCAAAAAGATTAGTTGGACCTCGTAAACCGACTGGCATTGCACTGTCAAACCCCACAAAACGAAGATTCCGTTCACCAGTCTGGACGATGGAGCATTGGAGCAAATGCAAATTAAGATGAGAAGTTATTGAAACATTCTAAGATGATTAATATATAAAACACTAGCATTAGAATCAAAATTCAGGTCTAGTGAGATGACTCAAAATTCTGGTTAATAAGTTTAGGACCTAATTGTTCAAAAGGAGTTTTGAAATATGATCGTGTGAAATCAGTGCTTTGGCAATTGAAGCACCATATATGAAAGTCAGAAAAATGAATGATAAAATGCAAAACAGAGAAGTAATAAAGAAAGATCTAGAAAGTCTGTTATTTTGAATATTTATATGACGAATATTGAAACTGCCTCAGAAAATTTAATTAAAAAAATCCACATGGATTTTAATAGACTCACAGTTTAAAGAGCAAAATATAAAAATAAAAATTATGTTTCATCTTAATTACAGAGAGTAAAGCCCAAGAGTAATTTGGCATTTTCTACATTGGAGTTTTAACCTCTGATTGAAATCTATAAGAATCTGAACATATCAAATTTTTGAAATTTTTTTTGGAAGTTAAAGCAAACACACACCCATTATTCACATGTCCCTAGTGGGACTTGAACCCTCAACGTCCCCATTTGGGGAGGAGAGGTTATACCATTGGGCTAGAAGCCCTTTGGTCAAATTTTTAAAACTCGTGGCACAAACAATGGAAACGAAATATTTGTGCTTTCCAAAACTGGATGTAAATTCAGCAATATCGCAAAATCACATTTAGGGCAAAAGTATTACACGTGTACTTTTTAAAACTACTATTCATGAGAGCAGACAGTATTTATGCCACATAACAGCAATAGTTAATGAAGTTAAATAGAATAACTGACCTGCACAGTGACACTGTTGACCAGGCCAGTTCTCCCCAACTGCCCATTGATGCTATATTTAGAATAGAAATCAAATGAGCTACCAATGACTGGAACACCAAAACTATCATGATTCCCTCTAAGATCATAAAAGAGGTTTTTTTTAAGTCCACTTCTTTTAACAGCATCTTCCATTACATTTTTGTATTCCACCCACTCCTTCTCATCTTGCTTCATTGTCAACAAATCCTTGCTTTTCCCATCTGGTAAGAGTTGAGGAATAAGAAGGTTGGAAAAAAGAAGTTATTTTGTTATTAATCCAATGACCAATAGCGGTCCAGAAGATCCTGAATGTTGCAATTTGATAGTAATACAAGTAAAAATGAAGTATATAGATGTATATGAAGGTGAAGAAATACATGAATATAAAATAATTTTAAAATTTTCAGTAGGATGATTGCACAATTGAGCTATACCTAAATTTGCATACGAAAAAGCTGGATCTATCCCCATAGTCACCATAAAAATTATTTCTTCATCTTCTACAGTCTAACGTAAATTCAATATATCATACGTTGCAAATTCATTCCTTACATGTTTGAGTTATATATGTCTTCGAGTCATGTTCTGAGGAGTGACAAAAGTCAATTTTCAACTTACGAAGGATGTCACTTGACAAAGCGTTCAAAGTATTTGCACCACCAAAGGTAAATGAGTCTATGACGACACTTATATATATTTATGTGTGTGTGTGTGTGTGTGTGTGTGTGTGTGTGTGTGTGTGTGT
>JAOTQH010234981.1:0-13321 GCA_025631255.1 Cornus kousa
ATTTGGAGGTTTGTTCAAAGACACCAAATTTTATAAAATGACAATTTTGCCCTTTCCTTGTCTAAAATGTAATATATTATATTATTATAATATATATAATATAAGGGCATTATTGACTTAAAAATAGAAAAACAAAATGGAGAGGGGACTAGGGTTTGCGAGGCGACTAGGGTTTCTGCAATTCCTAGGGTTCGCAAGGTAGAAGACAACACTACACCATGGAGGAGGGTCATCCCTCCTCCTCATCCTTGGGAGTTGTCCAATCCCAACCTACTTCTACTCATTGTCCTTCATGGAGTTCCCTGCTGATGGATTCCTCTCCAACCGGTTTCACAAACCACTCGTTCCATAGTGAAAGTCGGAACAAAGAAATAATCGATATTGAAGAAGGTGACATAGCTGATGAACTGGCTTACTGGTCTCATTCCATTGTCATGTCATGGGAAGCAAGCCTTATTACCCTCATTTCAAAATACGTACAGAAACGCTGGAATCAAAATGCAGTAGTTCTTTCATTGAAAGATGGGTTTTTCCAGATACGTCTCTCGAATGAAGAGGAGGTTATCCAAGTGTTATCTCGATTGCACACCTTTTAGGGACGCCCAGTTATTGTCAAGTGTTGGCACAAAAATATCAAACTGGAATGAGAAACTCTTTCAACCATTCCTCTTTGGCTCAAGCTTTATGATTGGCCTATTCATGCTAGACGCTCCACTGCAGTATCAAAGATCGTCTCAAAAATTGCAAACCCATTATACATGGACGATGTTTCTCTACACCGTGAGAGTGGACACTTTGTTTGTGCCATGGCTGAGATAGAAGTCCAAGGCGAGTTCCCTGAATTTAATATATGTACCACGCTTAATGGGTCGCAATGTTCAGTTAGGGTTGAATATGAATGGAAGCCGCAGTTTTGTAAGTTGTGCAAAGGATTCGATCATCTTGAAGCAAACTGTCCTTCAATTGTCAAACAACATAATCCTAAACCAAAGATGTCAGAGCAGTGGGTAGTCAAGTCTAAAGGAAAGCTCATTGCTGCTGGTGATGACATCATTCCAGAACCTCAGCACATAGCTTCTGCAAGTGTTCCTGAGTTTGATCAATTCAACCCAGCTATTGTGGATCAGAATGGCTCTGATGATTTTGTTACTCAATCAAACTCCAAAAACAAGTCTAGAGACAAAGGTAAAAATATTGTAACTCAGCAGCAAGTCCTTTCTCCTAATGCCTTTGCCATTCTTGATGAAATGCCTGAGAGAACCGAAGCCTTGATTGTTTAGCATCTTCCTCAAGTTTCTTCCCCAGAAGCTGACAATATGCCAGATCAATTGAACCCTCCTACAGGTGGTGTTCCACCACCCCCGGGTGGGAAGAAGAAAAATAAAACTAAAAAGAACAATGGGGTGCCTACAGACAGAGTGACAAGGGGTACAGCAGGTGGTGTTCCACTACCCCCTGCCCCCAATTTATGTTAGGCCCATGGAATGTTTGGGGCCTTAATAAGCCTAAGATGCAAAAGGAGGTGACAAATTGGATTAAAACGTCTAACCTCTCCTTGGTGTGTCTTGTTGAAACAATGGTTCAGCCTTGCAAATTTCCAAACATTGCTGATAGAATTAAGAGAAATTGGAAATGGGAAGCTAATTATAATGATAGCTCAGGTGGTAGAATTTTGGTAGGATGGAATTCATCAATATTCCATGTATGTACCATTGCTAGCTCTTCCCAAACCTTGCTGTTCGAGGTAACTATTTGTCTTACTAGTTCAACATTCTATCTTTCTGCTGTGTATGCTGCTAATTATCCCAAGGACAGAAGTATACTATGGACTACTCTAGCCCTTCATTCAACTATGATTAAGGGCCCATGGCGATAAACTGGGGGGTTGTACAGTCCTCAGGCAACCTTAAATGATTTCAGTGATGCCATTTCCACCTGTAATCTGCTGGAACTAGTGATTGTAAATGAAGCCTGGTCTTGGACAAATAAACAGCACTCAAAAAGAAGAATTTGGGCCAAACTGGACTGGGGTTTTGTTAATTCAGATTGGCACTGCACTTTTCCAAACTCCAAATTAATGTTGTCTGCCTCATCTCTGTCCGATCACTATAGGATGGTTCTGTCCTCTTCCATGGATTGCTTCTCGGGTACTAAGCCTTTCAAGTTCCTAAAGATCTGGTGCCAAATGGATGATAGTATTGATTGTTTAGGAAGCTTGGCAATTTGAGGTTCATGGATCCCCTTTTCATAAACTTTCAAAGAAATTGAGAAATGTGAAGACTCAAATCAAAATGTGTAACAAGACCAGACCTTCTGTCTCAGAAGAAGTGTCTCTCTGCAGAGACAAACTCCATGAAATCCAGTTGAAATTCCTTCAAAATCCTTTTGATGATTGTCTTCTTTCTTCTGAAAGTGATGCTAGACATGCTCTTGAGACTGCTTTGGGCTATGAGGAAATTCTCTTTGCTCAAAAGTCTAGGATTCTACAGATGGAGGACAGTGATAAATGCACAAATTTTTTCCATCGAAAGCTTCACCAAAGAAGAGCTTTTAACTATATCACTACACTTCAGAATGATCAGGGTGTTGTCTCAAGGGACCGAACTATAATCAAACAATGGATTCTATGCTGAGGTGCCAACTGCTAACCAGCCTTTTCCCATGAAGCCCAGATTCATGATTACAGATGAAGACAGGTGTGACCTTATTGGCCTGGTAACTGCAGAGAAGGTCAAGAGAGTAGTATTTTTTGTTGGTACAGACAAAGCCCCAGGGCCAGATGGATTTCCAAACAGATTTTTTCTAAAATACTGGAACATAGTGACTAGTGAGGCTGTTACTGCAGTTCAACATTTCTTCTCTACCTGCTCTTTGCCTACTGGGATCAATAGCACCTTCATATCTCTCATCCCCAAAAAGAACAACTGGTTTCAAGTGAGTGATTTTAGACCTATATCTCTCTGTAACTCTACCTACAAATTTGTGTCCGAATTACTTGCATCTAAACTTTCTCTAGTTCTCTCTCATCTCATAGGGCATGAGCAAGTAGCTTTCATCAAAGGGAGGAGAATCCATAATAATGTCATTCTTGCCTATGACCTAAAAGGATTTTCTTCCAAATCTTCAAAAAAGCCTTCAATGGCCTTCAAAGTTGACCTTGTTAAAGCCTTTGACTCCATATCTTGGCCATTTTTACATCATCTTCTCATTTGGTATGGATTTGGAAATACCTGGACAGAATGGATTATGAAATGTGTTACATGATTACATCTGTTCATTATTCTGTTCTTGTGAATTGAGTTCCAGTGGACTTCTTCTCAGCTGGTACGAGTATCAGACAGGGCTACCCTCTCTCTCCTCTTCTTGTTTGCCTAGTAACCAACTACATCTCTCAATTATTGAATAAGGCTGTGTCTGAAGGTAAATTGGAGCTGTGTGATTTGGTGAGGAAGGTGGGTGCAAACTTTTCACATTGTTTTTTTGCTGATGATTTATTTCTGATCCTGAAAGCATCTGTGAAAAATGCTAGAAATCTTATGGCTTTATTTGAAGGGTATGGTATCATTTCTGGAATGAAGGTCAGCAAAGAAAAGAGCTCAGTGTTCTTCTCCAGGTCTGTGAGAAGAAAAAAAAGCATCTTAAGAATTCTGAATTTTAAGGAAGGCAAATTCCCAGTTACTTATCTTAGGCTTCCACTGGTTGATGGCAGAATCAAAAGGTCTCATTGTGTTTCTCTTCTGGACAAAATCAATTCAAAACTGTGTGTGGAACTCATTCAAATTTTTATTTTTTTATTTTTTTATTTTTTGATAAGTAAAATTCATTTAAGGCACTCAAAAGGGGAGCGCTCCAAAGAGAACAAAAAGCCGCTACCAGCGACATTACATCATTCAATCTTTCAATGGCAGGAAGGGTTGAGTTGATCAAGTCAGTTATTTCCTCTTTTTATTATTTTTGGGCTACAGTGTTTTCAATCCCTACTGGTGTTCAAGATGAAATTGAAAAAAGGGTCAGAAACTTCCTATAGGGTGGTACTCCTCAAACAGAAAATTCATCTTTTGGCTTGGGATAAAATAACTCTACCTAGATCAGAAGGAGGTTTGGGTTTGCGAAGCTTTAAAAGCATCAATAAAACCTGCTCTTGCCTTCGAACTTGGACCTTTTTGGTTTCAAAGGAGGATTTTTGGATCAAGTGGTTTAGGGACAAATGCATGAGACATGGTTATTTTTGGTCAATGAATGCCAGAGCCTCTGATTCAGCCATATGGAAATCTATCCTGGACAACAGAGCCTCTTTGCTACAACACTTGAACTTCTCCATGGTGATGGTCAGTCATTCAACCTATTCAATGAATTACGATCCCTGGTACAAATTACAATGGCATTTCCCTTCAGCAAAAATTTGGTTTAAGAAGATTGTTACCTGCTGGTTACTCATACTCTGATAAGATATCAGTTTTGAAGACTCCTACTGGATGGTGCATACCTGATAACCGGCCTGAGGAAATTCATCAATTCTTTCACAATTTGCCAACAAGTAATTCTGCAGATTCAATACAATGGAAGTATGGTTTGATGTCATTCAAAGCAATGTGGAATGTGTGCATAGAACAGAGTGCCTCGCAATGGATTTCTCATGCTTGCCACTGGTATGATATTTTATGCTTCCAACACTTTTCTGAGGTAGTACCATGGTTTGAAATTCATACTACAGCTCACACAGTGAAAAGTAAATTGATGAGGTGCCTATTTACAGCTATCTTATGGTGTATATGGACTAAAAGGAATAGAAGGGTGAATGGTGGAGACACTAACAATCCACACCAGCTGGCCATAAAAGCTTGTTTTGAAAGTTTAGATGCAGTTGGTTTGATGGTAGCTGATCTAGATTTAATTTTTTGCTCCAGCTAGAAGCTAAGGATTTCTGAAAATCTTCTCCTTTGACGTCTCTGTTTTGTTGTAGAGAACAGAGTGATCAAGTCCCATGGTATAAGCACGTGTGGAGTTCTTTAGTCGTCATCATGCATAAGTTTTATAGGATGAGCTATGTGGCACATCTGTTTTTCTGATGATGATACCAAAGAGTTTGTTCTGGTGTTGTTCTTATGCCAAACTGTGTGGCAGTGGCTTTCTCAGGTGTGTCAATGGGAGGCAATGGCTGTGCAACATCTCTTAGAGGTGGTGTCATGGTTCCTTGCGCATACCAAGGGTCAAGCAATGAGATATAGATTGTTAAGGTGTTTATTCACAGCTCTCTTGTGGTGCATTTAGAGGTATAGAAAACTGAAGAAGGCATGGTGGTAACAGTCATCTTCAACTGGCTAGGAATCCATTTCTGATCTAGGCTCTGTTTTTTTATGGTTCTGCTGGATGTTGGGTTACATAGCTGTATTTATTTGTAATGACTTCTGTCAGCACGGTTTTTTCTTTTCATTGTTTAGTTTTGGTTTCGGGCATGCCCTAAACTGTTTTTTGTTTTTAGGTTGCTTTTTGTAGTCCTTGTTTGGATTACTTTCCCCCATGTATTTTATTGTTCAATTTCTATGAATAAAAAGAAAACCATACAGGGAAAAAAATAAAATAAAATAAAATAAAATAAAAAAAGGGCATTACTGACTTATAAACGATTCCACAAAAACAATGACGAGAATTACAAACTAAAATCACACATATAAATGTCATAATGCGATGGAAAAAATTACAAAATATATAAAATAGACCTTGGGCTGCAACAAGTCCGTGTAAGCAATAGACACCTCCTCCCCCTTCTTTATGGCCTTGATACTCCGAACAATAATTCTTGGACCATATTGCAGACATCCTACCTATAAACCAAAACAACAATTAATCCCAATGAAATTTCAACTACAAAATAACCAATTTTTAATAATTTACATTTGGTACCAACACTATTATTATGTGACACTCCAATTTCATCACTGCTGCACCCAGTGGCTGCCGGCGTGATCCGCAACCGTGGCTCGCTGGAGCATTGAGTCACCTCCGGCAGCAGAAACCGGTAACAAGCATTTGGAGAGCAGCTGTGATTGATCCACGAGAAGGTCGTATCGTAGACGGCAACGCCAACGCCTTGGCCCAACTTAACCTGCACCTCCACAGCGTTCGATAGCAATAGGCACAGCACCGCCTCCTCCAGCAAGCACTCCCCCAACAATTCCAAATCCAAACCGTCTCGCATCCTTCTCGCCGCCGCCATAGCCTTCGCGCCGCCCCTAATCCTGCACAAAACGTCACCGTTTCCCTCGTCCTCGCCGCGAGACATCAATTCGTCGCGATTGCTCATCAAACCGCCGACTCGATTTCTCTCCGGGAGGCATCCCACATTGAGGTTCTCGAAGCGTCGGAGGAGGCGGAGGGCGGCGCGGAGGTCGGAGGTGTCGCCGGAGAATGGATACGAGGAGGGGTGGGATTGGCTGAGGAGGAGTAGGAGGTGGTGTTCGGCGCTGGACAGGTGGAGGTCAGAGTCGAAGTTGGAGCATTGTGAGGAACAGTAAAGAAGAGAGGGGTTGCGGACATGATGGCAATTGATGGGAAAGGTGGGGAGAAGAGATGGGAATTGGTGGGATGGAGGGGAGAGAGGAGAAGAGCAGGCAGAGCAGTGAGAGAGGAGTGTGGAGTCGTAGAGACAAAAAGCGAGGGGTAGGCAGGGAGGTGTTAGGTCTTGGCCTATATCTATATCGTCCATGGCTCTCATCTCCATCTTTGGCTGCCCCGGGCTTTCGGAATGCACTAACGCATACAATTAAGATTTTTGGCGTTTTCAAGCTGCCTGCATGTATGGCTAATGCATTTAATTTTTTTTATTTATTTAATTTTTTTTTAGTGCAAAGTAAAAGTACGAATCAATGACCTCTTACTTTTCAAAGGTATCCCTCTCTTGCTTTTCAAAGGGTAGAGGCATGTGTGAGTACCAATAAGGAGGAAAGAAAAAAGTAAAAGCACAAAGTATGTAAGCCCAAAGTATGTTCTGTAACGTTTGCTTTTATTTGAATAATATCAAAATAATATTTTTTATTATTATTAATCTGTGGTGTCCGGGATGGCACGAACTCTTAGGGTCCTTAATAACTAGACTAATCCCCGAAGACCCGAAAGGGCACCTCCCCACTCTGGTCGGGTAAGTTACTGCAGGGGCAGCCACTAAAACTTGAATTTCTTATGCTACAAGTATATTCTGATACTGTAATTGGTACCATTAGAAAACTTATTTTGACACGGTCAATTTAGACTGAATAACAGACCAATTTGGATGTTTTTAGAGTAGGCTCAATTGATTAAACTTCGTTTGGTTGCTTTCCGGAGCAGTTTTGGGGTATTAAGACTTTCGCGTAGCATTTTCTCTTTATTAGAGCTTAAGTTTAGGATTCGTTGTATTCCCATACGGTTTGTCTAAATCATACTGATGTCTGTCCAAATTGGGTCGTTCTTGAGTGTAAACTAACCGGCTCGAAGTCAGCTTTCCAATGGTACTAATTCTAGCCATAGATTCTATTTGTGGAGATAGTTATGGCTTCTTTAGTGCAAACTACTCCAGAAATCTTTAAAATTTTTCAACCATTTCCAAGCAATCTCCCAAAATTTTAACATCAAGCAAGCAAATATGGCCCTCCACACATCAAGAAAATGATCATGCAAATCAAAACAACTCTAGAATCCAGCTCTAGTTTTGACCATACCTGAACGTGGTTTGGGTTACGTGGTTTATTGTGTTGCTTCGCGAGAAGGTTTAGGGTGTGTTCTGATGCAGACTGAATGGGTGGAAGCTTATGTGTCCATTCTTGAGTCTAACTTGATTAATTTTTCATTGTCTTCCCAGCGGTGTGCTCAGTAGCACCCGACTGACAACTCTCGGACACAACCGGCACACTCCGTAATGTCCGGTACGAAAAATGGCAAAAGACAAAAATGACCTTGTAACGACAAAATTCTGGAAAAATGGAAAATGGTGAAAATCTTTTGTTCTTTGACCAAGAAGTTGGAAGCTTGCCTATTGCGAAATAATTCACAATGTCGGCAAACCAAGGCATTTGTCCATTGGAGACTTGGAAATTAAATCCCACACATAACAGCAAAGTGCAACAGGTATAGTCGGACTTCTCGAAACTCTCGTTGTGATCCAAATTGCCTAAAGGCGCACTCATCATCTAGCTGATGTGCTTATGAGTTGTTTATTCTATAGGAACTTTTCACTTTCAATTATATAGCATCCGTATATACATATATCCACGTGGACTAACTTCGGACTGCCACGTGTCCTATGATCTTCTGACCTTCTTTAAATATTGCCAAGTGTAAAACTATATTCTCCTATGATCTACAACTGATAATTAGTGGCCTTGGCAGTTATATACATGTTGGTAAGCCTTCTCCTACGATTGATACTCTGGTGGTTCCTTGTCGTGTGGAGCCAAAAGCTTGCAAAGTGTGCTAAGAAATGTACATCGGCTCACATGACGTGACGCTCGAGAGTTTTTATTTTCTCAACTACCAATTGTTGTGACCGACATTGCCGGTGGCTCGTTTGGGCCGACCGCGAACACTACCATTCATTTGTGGGGTACATGCTTTGTTGATTATCGAATTGGTTATATCCCAATTAAGCTAGTAATGCATTGAAAGCTTTCATTCTCACTAAACACATGAATAACTCTCACTGTGATTTGAATCTGAGAATGGCGTTGGTACCATTGGTAATCTGACTCAAAATCCTTGAGTTTAGGTCCGTTTGCCACTTTGTTGGCATAACCTCACTTTTTGTGTTCGGATTAGATTCCGGTTTTGCATGCATCCACGATATTTAAATTCGAGGTATATATCTAGTTTGGTTATGAATGTGATTGTATCATAAGAAAAAGACAGGCTTGTTTAATAAAAACAAGAAAAAAGGGTGGGGGTATTTTGAGGTTCGTAATGCTAATCAAAAAGAACATCTAGTGGGACTCGAATTTCAGACCTTGGACTTGCTAAACTCTAAAGTTCAGCGAGTAAACCGCTGGGCCAAATCCGAAGTAGATGCTTTTGCACGGTAGCAAAGCATGTTCAAGAAAAGAAAATAATAAAAATAAAAATAAATTTTAAATTAACATTTTTAACCAGTCATTCAATTTTTCAAACTTTCAACCAAACATGTTCTCATTTTTTGCTTTCAAAAATCTTGCAACAAATTTACGTTACCAAATAAGTTTCGAAATAGTGTTGAACACACTCTAAAGCAGAAACATTGATTCTGCTTTCGGACAAAGTAAAAGCACAAAACAACTGTGGTTGTCAAACGGGCTTTGTCTTGCTTTTTGGGATTTAGATTTTGTTCTTTTTAAGCTTCCGCTCTCATTTTTTTTAAATTTTTTATATTTTTATATTTTATTATTATTATTATTATTTTGTATGAGTTAAATTTTATTGTTTTTAAGCTTCCACTCTTATGCTTCATTCTTGTGCTTCATACTTTGTAGGTGCAATTTTTCACACCCAAACACTTAAAAAGATATACCAAAAGGATTATGAACAAGAGAACATAAATAATAGAAAAATTTGACAGTGAGAGCAATGTGATTGGAATTCGATGGATCTCTCTTCTTATTCATGCTTTATTTATATGCATGTACAGAGATTTACATGGAGCTGCTATTGGCGGTTTTTTGACGTGGGTATTCATGGCTCCTTATTTTGCAGCATTCTCTTTTATTGTAGGCATTATGGAAACTCGAATGTGCCGATCTTGGGCCATTCCTTGGTCTACTTTTGTGGAGCGGACCTTCTTTCGTTAATTTAGGCGAATTAACCTTCTTTTAGGTCTTTCTGGTTTCTGCTAGGCTTCAAGGCTATTTTGACTAAAGGTGGGCTTTACACTCACTAATACGTGGTGTATTATGATTGGTGGGGAAATTTCCCACACTTTGCCCCTAATTCCTTTTATCAATTGAATTCATATATAAAATTGTAACTGTTTTCAGGAAGTGGAGAAGTTTCTGCGGTTGTTACTACTTATCATTACCATTTATGCTCTTGATTTTTGGGGTCTTATGCTTGCCTCTTCTCTATCTGCTTCGTTTCATCTACATATCGCGTTCTTGTTATTTGGATATTTGCACCTATAATCTTATCTTTGATTTAAGCAAAAATCTACCTATCGCTGCACAATCTTCTTCTCGTCTGTCAAGGTTAGTCGTTCTTTTATTCCATTTTTTTCTTTCATTATGAGTCAAGAGAGCAATGAGTGAACTTATAGCGTTCGTGCGTCCGATTCTGAATCGGGGACACCGGTGATGAGCATGAGTGGTTATATCGAAGGTCCAATAGTTCTCCCTCCAAACATTGTAGAGAGAAAGTCTTTCTCTATTGCGCAATTAAGAAAGAAAAATCATGTTCCTTTTGATGTTACTCTAGAGGAGTATGATCACACTTTAAATTTCAGTACCGGTGAAGGTTTGAGAGAAGGCGAGATGCTCGTCTTGGCTCTGCATTTTCCTGCTTTTCGATTTTCCCTTAACCCTTTTTATCTCCAAGTCCTGTTGGTGTTGGATTTGGTCCCTCTGTAAGTTAACCCTAACTTTTTTCACATCCTCTCTTGCCTTCTTGCTTTGAATAAGGTTTGAGGTTTGACCTTGAATCTTGCTGATCTTTTGTTCTACTATACGCTCAATAGGATAAAGGGTGAAGATAGTAGATTCCATTTCCATTCTAGGACTAGTAGATCCCTTTTTTCTCATCTTAACACTTTTGATAAGGAGTGGAAAGATAAAATTAATAAAGTCGGAGAGGCGTGGCGCTCCTCTTCTGCTCAGGTTTTCTCTATCCAGATGAGCTTTCATGTTCAATCTGCTCCTGTGTTTGACGATTCAGGTGAGTTTTCTTGTTTTATTTGTATTGTAAAGCATTTTTATTATATCTATGATTTGTTGGGTCATAAAACTAACTTCTTCCATTCAAAATTAGTAGATAATCGCCTCGAGTATTTGTAGGCGAGCGTCTGGAATGCCGTTCCATCTGCTCGGTTCTTGCTCCCCTCTTCTCTTCTGGAGGAGATCGTTAGAGACTCTCCCGTGATTATTCAAAATCCCAATGAGCTTATTGACATTGCAGGTTCTGATATTGAGGGTAATCTTGTCTCGCCTACTCCTCTTCTTCTTTTTCAATCAGGGATGGAACTTCCTCCTCCTAAACCCCGTACGACTAGGAAAGAGAGGGAGACGGCTGCTAAGCTACTGTAAGAAAGGAAGAACATCCTTTTTGAGGCGAGTAAATTCTCTTCCTCCCAAAAATAAAAGGGGGTTCAATCTGGGGCAGGATACAAGCACCCTTTTGTGAAGGATGATCTTCCTTCCAAGCACCCCAAACTTATGGCTGAGGCTTTTGAGGGGCAAAGGTGCCTAGTCCCTGCCGCTGCTGATGTTGCAAGGGGTGACTTTGTGGGGTCTGCTAAAAAGTGGTTTCCTGAGATGCTGAAGGCTGATGGCTCTCCTATCACCCTCGGTGATTCTAGAGCTGAGGACCCAGAGACGCTGATAGGTTTGGCTAGAGGGATATGGCCACCCAGGGACGAGATTCTGCAACAGCAGATGAGTGTCGATGACCTCTTTTTTGTTGCTTCCAAGTCCATCATGGAGGTCATTTTACTAAATTATTCTTTTCTGTTTTTCTTTTCATGTTTCGATAACATGTTGCTTTCTTTTTGTAGAGCTCTTTCTTAATGTTTGCCTTTATAAAGAAGCTCTGTTGAAGGGTGAGGTGGCGAATGAGGTTTTACCCCCCTTTAATATCCCTCAAGCTCTTTGGGCTTATCCTCCTTGGCTCTTGATGCCCCTTCTTCTACTCCAGCTAGAATGGAGCTGGTTGATGCCTTCATGTAGGAGTTTAATGCGGAAGGTAGGGCTGAGCCCGAGGATGATCCTGAAAAAACAAATAGTTTGAGTTTTTTTGTTGTGATCGGCTCTTGTGGCCTTTTGGTTTTTTTGTACTTGATCAATTTTTCTGATTAAATTTGATGTGGCATTCGACTCTTTAGACCTTTGCCTTCTGTTGCGATCGGCTCTTGTGGCCATTCGATTTTTTCTTAGACTTGGCTAAACTTTGATATCGCGTTCGGCTCTTGAGGCGTTCACCTTTTGTTGCGATTGGCTCTTATGGCCGTTTAGCTTTTTTGTACTTCATTAATTTTCTGATCAAATTTGATGTAGCGTTCGATTCTTCGGGCCTTTGCCTTTTATTGCGAATGGCTCTTATGGCTGTTCGGCTTTTTTGTACTTGATCATTTTTTTGGATCAAATTTGGTGTGGCGTCCGACTCTTCGGGCCTTTGCCTTTTGTTGCAATCAGCTCTTGTAGCCAATTGGCTATTTTGTATTTGATCAATTTTTCTGATCAAATTTGATGTGGCTTTCAGTTTTTGGGTCTTTGCTTTTTGTTGTGATTGGCTTCTGTGGCTGTTCGGCCTTTTTGTACTTGATCAATTTTTCTGATCAAATTTGGTGTGGCATTCGAATTTTTGGAGCTTTTCCTTTTGTTGCGATCTGCTCTTATGGCTGTTCAGTTTTTTTGTACTTGATCAATTTTTCGGATCAAATTTGGTGTGGCGTCCGGCTCTTCTAGCCCTTGTCTTTTGTTACAATCGGCTCTTGTGGCCGTTCGGCTTTTTTATACTTAATCAATTTTTCTGATCAAATTTGATATGGCATTCGGCTTTTCGAGCCATTGCCTTTTGTTGTGATCGATTCTTGTAGCCGTTCGATTTTTTTGGACTTGACCAAATTTTGATATGGCATTGGGCTCTTAAGACTTTCACCCTTTATTATTATTATTTTTAACGCATTGAAAAATCAGCCCAAACCCAGTGAAAAAATGGGGGAGGGGATGTGGGGAGAGACACCTTATAATGGGCCACCAATATTGTAATGACCCGGTCATTTTTCTTCCTTTCCTTTTTCTGAAATTTTATCGATAAATTTTTTCTGTTTAATTTTCTTTTCTGAGTTCAGTTTCTCATCTCATAGTGTCATCTCGAGTGCTTGGAAATGGTTTTCCAGACTTTTTCCTTTGGATTGACAACTTCCTTTGAGGACCGAGTCATTTTCATATTTTCACTTTTCGAACACTATTCACTTTTCGTCTTTTTCCCTATTTTGTCGTTTCCCCGTTTGTCAATTTTTGGCACAACCTCACTTTTCATGCTCGGAGTTGGTTTTTGACTTCACGTGCCTTCATCTTGAGTGGTTTCCACAAAATACTTATCTTTACTTTTGTAAGAAAGTACTCTGGTTACTCCCGGTGTCCGTAGGGGCATGGATACACAGTTCTTCAGAATC
>JAOTQH010234990.1:0-13321 GCA_025631255.1 Cornus kousa
CTATTAAATACATCAAATTTCCAATGGTTTTAAATGCAAAAAATTTTCTTTGCATGCAATCTCCTTTGCTGTGCGGTGCAGACTCTGCATCATAAGTCTATTTTTTTCTTCACCTGAACTAGAAGTTGATCTCCAATATGGTTCTTAAGCTTGACTTGAAAATTTTCACATTGTGAATTTATTGTTAACTTGCTCACTTGAATTAAAGAATGTTTCCATTTCACCCATGTTGTATCACTTGAAAAATATTGTACAGAAAAAAAAAACCCTCTAGTTCTGTTCAACAATAAAACCATCCAATTGAACATACTCTTTTTGTTTAGAAATTGAATATATTACTTCATTCAGAATTTCAACCTTTCGTTTTCTTCATCAAGATTTTCAATTCCTTCACCAAATTCACCTCTAATAATTTCTTCTTTTGTGAACACTTCACTACTATTTCTTTCCTTCCTTTTTCAACTTGATTTTTTTCGAATTTTACCCCTTCAGAGTACTTCACCATTAGTATTAACTAAGTCTTCTTTTTCCTCTTTTTCTTCTCTCAAAAGTTTTTCTTCATCACCATTAACTCCTCCTTTTCTTCTATTTTAAACTCTACTTCTGAAATTTTATTGTCTTCCATCTCTATACTTTTCTCATCAAATTCTCCTTTTTCTAAATCTTCTTCTTCTTCCATCTCATCAAAATTCATTTCATTTTCTTCTTTCCAAATAAATTTTTTCAAAAAATTCATCTTAATTATAATTTGGGAACCAATATTCACTGGATAATGATTGGCTTTTATAATTAAATGAAGACATAAATTCAAAATTTTGCCATACTGGAGAATTCAAATTTTCAACACGCTTCAAAACTTCTTCATGAATTCATTGAATTGCATTCTTCAATATCTTGAGTACATCTTCTTTCTTTTCCAGACCTTTGTTTTGCTCACAGCTTTTGGGATTTTTTTTTATGACACCAAACAATAAATCACATGCTTTAAGATAAACGGAAATTACATTGCTCCAATATTCATAATTCTGAGAGAACTAATTTTTCATTCATTTTTTGGTGCCAAAATCACCTCCTCCTTGAATCTTCTTTGAATTTATTTTGCTTCACGTTTTAGAATCCCTCTATCACTCTGACTTTCGGATTCATAGAATCATTCAAGTTTTGATACCAATTTGTAGGAGGTACTTTGAAGAAAGAGAACAAACACAACTTTTAGAACTTGATATATTATTTCTTCTCACTAACTTCTTTCTTACAAAATAATTCAAGGACATATATTTATAGACACCAATACATAATTCTAGCAAGACACAACATACACTATAATAAATAAGACACTAACTTTTAACACAAATCTTTCAAATTCCAACGAGTTGGTTGACGTGTTCCACACTTGGGTTGTTCCCAACCAAATTTGGTTTAGTTTTCCAACAAAATATATAATGAAATAATTTTTTTAAACATATCCATATTGGTTAATAGTAAATATCTCTTCCCTTTTCTTCTTCTCTTTTTTTTTTAACAAAAAAAAAAAAAAAACCGAAAAGTAGCAAAATATATAAAAAGAAAATAAAAAAATTTGGTGGCCTTTGCGCTAAGATGTTCTATTATTGTTCACTAAACCTAGATACGTCTTTTCGTTTTTTGCAAGGTTAAACCTAGATACTTCGCCCGCCAAGAAGTTAGGGTTTTGTTCATTCATCCATTTCTGTTTCTTTCAAGCGACGAGTTGGAAGAAAATGTCAGATTTCCTGCCTCGTGATGTGTTCACCGACGTCCTCACAAGACTCCCCCTCAAAACCCTTATCCGGTGCGCTTGTGTCTGCAAATCATGGTGCTCTCTGGTCACAAACCCTAGTTTCATCACCACACACCTCAAGCGATCATCTCTTGCCAACAACAACAACAACAACCACCAAATGTTCGATGAATATACAGTCGCTGATAAGCTTCCACGGAACGGCCACGGGGTCGATAACATGAGGATAATAGGTAGCTGCAATGGGGTGCTATGCCTTTCCGATGATCTCCACTATTATCAGGAGAAGCTTTATCTATGGAATCCGTCGATTCAGAATCTGATGACGCTCCCGCCATTGCGCGTCACCTTTCAAACACACGGTGCTTTATTTCACAGCATCGGATTCGGCTTTGATTCCCCGACTAATGACTACAAAGTTGTCAGGATTGTGTATGCTGACTTACTCCCTGACATTCGATTTCGAACTCTTCCCGAGGTTGACATTTTCAGTCTGAGCACAGGCACATGGCGGAACATCACCCATTTGGGTCCTCCACATACCATCTACGACCGCTCTCCGCAGGCTTTTCTGAAGGGGGCTGCACATTGGCTTGCTTACGATCGGAAAAGCATGAACAATCTCCGACACTTGATCGTGTCGTTCCACATGGGCGATGAGGTATTTGGCGAGATCATGGCGCCTGGTTGCATTTTTTATGACAACGGAGGAAATTTTCGGGTTGCTGAGTTTCGAGAATCACTCTCTCTGATTGTTGGTCGTTGGGATAAAGGTACTTGTTGCATATGGGTGATGAAGGAGTATGGCATGTCGGAGTCTTGGACTAATCTATTCAATATTGATGTGAGTGGAGAATCAATCAATTGTTTAGTTGGGTTTACAGGGAAAGGCGGAGTTCTATTTGGGACAAGGTTTGGGTATCTGGTCGCTTATGATCCCGAAATCAAACTAGCAACGCATGTTCCTATTCATGCATCTACTACAGATGTGGACGTTCATGGGGACGCATTTGATTTATATACTTATACAGAGAACCTAGTTTTACTTGGATCAAAATTTCGTGATAAAGTCACTTGTGAGGAATCACCGGTTTCGAGTGGAGAAGTGAGTGGAGCTAAGAAATCCAGGAAAATAAGAGTAAAACCAGAGAAGAAAAGAAAGAAGGGGCGAGGTGCATGATTTTACTTTTACATATTATAGACAAGATTCTTTCCAACACAAGAGAAGTCCAGCACAATATTCAGTAGTTGAGATTGAATTGATAAATGAAATTTACTAGTAATAATACAATCTCAACTACTTATTTCTATACCGCTCGTGCGCCGAAAAGGATCCTTGTTGCTAAGTTCTCTAGCTTATTGCTACATGTAAATGTAAAAGATCAACCTAGCATTTAAGTCCCTAGCATTTAAGTTGCCTCTATGTCATCATCTTTGAGTAGTTGTATACAATTTACTGTTAATCTTAGTATCTTTTTGGGACTTATGTGCAATGAATAGTGATTTCTTTCTTTTGTTTTTTCTTTTTCTTGGTTACTTTACTTTGCCTGTGACTATATAACATATTATAGACATGATAATTTCTCCATGAATCAGCTATATCTAAGGTTCTGGCCATAATTCATACATATTTGACACGAGAAAGCTTCAAATTTTAGAAAAAAGAAGTCACAGCAGACCACATGAAATCGAATGAAGCATTCTCAAATAATTCATATTATATGTGTAGAGAGAGAGGGAGAGAAATACTTGTTCTGAGATTGGATCTTGTAATCTCTGAGTTGCTCGACAAGTTTAGAATGAGTTATCATTCCCCGGGACCTGTAAACAAAAATTTCTCAACCTGTCTGAATTTTCTCAACCTGAATGATATTCCATTGGAAGGAAAAGGAGGGCTTTCATCCATTGTGATTTGGTTCCTTGGCCTGGAGGGATATCTGCCCGAATTTCCTTTACATCGGATCTGGTAATCTCTGAGTTGCACTATGAGTTTAGAACGCGTTATCATTCTCCGAGACCGGTGAACAAAAATTTCTCAACATGTCTCAATTTTCTTAACTCGAATGATATTTCAAGAGTAGCTCTCCCGCTCCTACTTTCATGCTCTATACGCGCTTTTGCTCAAATTCACATTGTTTATAACTTAATTCTGTCGCTCTCACGCTCCCGTTCTCAAATTTGTTCTCTCTCTCACTCCCGCTTTGTATGACTTGGGTAGTTCACCTCTCATTGTTATGCTCTTCCCTTAAACTGATGGGATGAGTTTGCAACACAATGTATAAGCCTTCAGCTGCCTCCATGCCACTTATTAGCGTGTTTAAGTTTCACCTTATCTAATTGTAGCTCATATAAGAAATGCAAAACAAATTTGAAAATTCTAGTCAACCAGAAAAGAATCTGGTTGTTATGAAGAGCCCATGAATTTGTTCTGCTCTCTTTGGAGTACCAAGTTTGTTCTCTTCTATTTGGAGAAATAGGGCCAGATGATTATTTTAAATTCATGAAAAAGATTAAATTATTCTTGGGCCAGGTAGCCATTCTCGGTGGGTTTTTGCAATAACATTTAAAGATCGGTAGATTTTTTTTATTGTGATGATTTGGCTTCATAAAAGTTTTTTTTTTTTTTTTTTTAATATAATTCAACCATCTTATTTTCAAAAATAAGAATCAATTAGTCTTTTTATGTCTATGTGAAGCCCACTTCTAGCTAGAACTGCTCAAACCTTTGTGCTCTTGGTCCCCTAATTTGAGCTCAAAAAATATGATGCATATGATGAAAACAGTAATTACTCAGCTACATATCTTCATTGATGGATGCAGCATAAGTGTCTACGTTTTTTATTTTTTTCCCTCTCTTTTTATGAGAGAATATACAATATCCAAAGTTATTTTACAAGTGGTATCCCGTTCATTGCAAAGTCATGCTTTTTGCTAAAAATTATTAATTTCTTGTATATCATGAATATGCATTGGTCGGGAGTACCACGTGTAAGTACTCTTGGAGTATCATATAATTTCTCCTCTTTTTTCGGTTCAGTATTGTTATAGACTAAGTCACACAATCCTTCTCAATTGGTGTCGCTCTCATGCTCCCGACCACGCGCACTCTTACTCAAATTCTCACTACTTATAATTTAATTATGATGCTCGTACGCTACTTGCTCTCGAATTTGCTAACTCCCACCCCTGTTTTATGTGACTCGGTTATAGACATGTTTTCTGTCCTGTTATTTGATTAATATGGAGTAACATTTTTTATGTCTATGTGAAACCAAATGCAGCAATCTTATCTATTGCCGATCTTTCACCATCAAACGATACTGTGGCGAATTTTTGTTATCATGAATGGGTTTTTTGAATTAGACGATTTGGGGATATCTAATCTTATAATCTTGATTTTTACATATATAAAATATTTATTTCTAGATCATATTAGTGTAATAGAGTTTGTTGAATTCCCCCTTGACTGTTAAAAGAATATTTCCTACTGTTTTCCAATGACAAAATTAAAAGGGAATGGTTCTCATCTACGTCACATGATACTGCAAGTAAACTCTCAAAATTCATTCCATAAGGTAGCATTCAATAACCAAACGGATCTAGAAGGAAATGAGTTCGAACATTCGTGGAGGCAGAAATGCAAATAATTTTCACGTTGTTTATATTAGAGCCGTAAATTCTAAAAAACGGTGGTAGAGAATTTGAATTGGAATTTTTCATCATAAATCTTGAAAGGGTCGGGTCATGTACAAAATGTAGACAAAAATGGTGCTTCATTTCTTCTATTCAAAATTTTGGTTATTGGAGTTTTCTTGCATGTGCATGTACATTGCAAATTTAGGCCAAATACAAAGCATTTTCAAAACAAAAGGTAGGTCATTTGGTAATTGGATTAAAAACTACCACATTCTATTTATTTTATCTGGAATGGAACCACCAATTTAATAATACAAGGCAATCCATAAGAACTTATATATATATCACATGCATATCAGGAAAATACAGAATCAGAGACAACAAAAGCTATACAAAACAGTTAAACTCTTGCAACTGAGTTTCAAACCTCATAATAGAAAGGGAAAGAGTTCAAGAAATGGTAGTGTGGCGATCTACAGCAAAAGAAGGTCTACAGTGATCAAAGTTGAAAAGGGTGTATAAACATAGAGAAGCAACCTTCAATAGTCGATCTCAGCACCCCCCTTAAAACACATTGAGACTAATGAATTTTGTTATCAAGTTCAATAACATTGGTCGAGAGAAGAATTCAGAGCTTTTTCCCCCCTCTTTTCTTCCTTTGTGTGTGTGGTTCTACTAATCACCTCAACTCTGCTTAAAACATATTTTTAAGCAGAACTAAATTTTACTATGATGTAATTCTTATGCCATACTCTTGGTTATTATGGAATCTTTATAATGATAGATACTTTTTCTCTTGGTTGCAAGGGAGGACCAATGAATTATCGTGAACTAATATTTTTTTGGGTGACTAATAGTGGTAATACATTATTATTGTTATTATTATTATTATTTGCCTGGGCTAAAATTGCCTTAAAATTTTTTTTTTTTTTTTTGTTTTTTTTGGCCGCCCTTGCTTGGTTGTATCTAGCATGTTTGTGTGCAGGGTCTTTGGGGCAAAGATAGTGGTTGCGTATAGGTGATGAATGAGTATGGCATATCTAAGTGTTGGACTAAACAATTCGATATTGATATGAGTGGATGACTATTTTATTGGGTATATGCTAACTTATGATCAAGAAGCCAAACGTGTAATGCATCCTCAAATTTTGGATCTAGGTATTGTAGGATATATATTTTATAATTGACTAATTTTGTTATTAAAATAAATCCGATCGAGTTGTAATTTTTCGTTTCAAAATTTCAAAAATTGAAGATTGGATGCGGATTTGAAAAAATTCAAGTGTTCATGATATACTACACTCTAAGATAATGAGAACAATGCTTTAAGAAGTTTGAGAGGTAGTGAGAATAAGGAAGAGTTTTGAAAGGTTTTAAATAAGATTTTACATTCTGTCAAACTGCATTTAAAGCACGAGGTTCACGTGGTTGGTACTTTGATAGTGGTTGCTTTAGGTATATGATAGGGGATATGGTGTGTGTCGTTGTATGCACCCCAAATTTTTTTTTTTTATTTTTATTTTTTAATTTTTGCCCCCTCTAAATTAAAATAAAATAAAATAAAAAGGAAATTTACTGAAACCGACAAACTGAACCGAACCAAATCGATTTTTCGCGGACATCATTTGGAGCATAGGTTTTATGCTGTTTTTCATGCTCTGTGGTGTTTTCTTGTTCCCATCTTGAATTGGTTCAAGATTTATCGAATAGGTTCAATTTCAGTAGAGTGGGGAATTTTTCAAGACTGGCCATCTTGAACCGATTCAAGGGGGCTGAACCGGTTCAAGAATCAAAGAGCGGAATTTTGAAAATCCTCTGGTCATCTTGAACCGGTTTAGCCACTCTGAATCGGTTCAAGAAGTCCTGGCAGCAGATGGTTCTTAGTTTCCTTTTTGCTGTTTGATTCCTTTTTTTATCCCAACTTCTTTCCATGTCCTATGTACAAAAATTTTCATATTTTCTGAGGGATTAAGATTTTTTAAACTCTATATAAACCTTGTTAGCCTTCTAGGTTTATTTATGGCTTTAGGGAACATCATTTCTATATTTTGAGAAAGTCTTTTAGAGAGAGAAAATTCAGAAAATCAAATATAATTATTCTGAATTTATTTGTGAGAGCGTACGCATATATTCATGAGTGATTTAGTAGTTTTGTTCTCTATCTCATTGGAATTAGAGCTATATTGAAGATTTAGAGATTCCAAATGAAAAGTAGGATTTAATTCTTCTACATCGATTTCAGATCTTGAAGAACAGAAGTAAAAGTAATCACACTTTGAAAGGGCAGGAGCATTCGAGGAGTGTTGTCTAATCTACCTTCTACAAATATCAAGCATAACACCGAGGTCAAGTTGCTATTGGACGGGGAGTTTCAAAGTCAGAAGATTGTTGGCAATTGGTATTTGGTAGAATGATAGGGTTGAGCCAGAGTTAAAGTTTGATGTAATTTGTTTCAAATATAGTGGATTGGTTTACTTTTGATTGAACAGTGCACGAGGTTTTTCCTATACAAACAGTTGATGTATTTTATCAACTGGGGTTTCCTCGCTAAAATCTTGGTGCCAATCTCTCTAAACTTAACTTGCTTTACTTTTAAGTATTTATATTTATGATTGTGGATGTTTAAATTAGTCATATAATTTAATCAATCGTAAATTGAGCAAGTTGACCTAATAATCAGATCTAGGTCATTAAAGGAGTTAATCACAATTAAAATTAACTAACTGTTTTTGCACCTCGCGTAACTCTATTTTCACAGGTATCCCTTGTTTATGGATTCATGCAGATGCTTATACTAAGAGAGCTTTTATTTAACGCAAAATATCGTGATAAAATATGATTACTTATAGGGTTTTATACATAGAATAATGTTACAAATTCAAACATAATTTAGAGATTTTTTACACTTTACACAAAAATAAATAATAAACTGTCTTGATCTCCATAATGTTAGTAACTTGGTATTAATAGTAGGGTTAAAAAAAAACAAAAAAACAAAAAAAACAAAACAAAACTATGTTTAAATTTGCAAATAACTCTTTTGAAGTATTTTTTGTGCATAAAACCTCCTGAACTATTACACAAAATGCTCCATTGCCTTGACAATTTTTTATTAAATGATCATAATACTCTTTCTTATTGAATTACACTTGACCTACTTCTTTTTTTTTTGAAAGGAAAAAATAAATTCATTTCAAAATGCAGGAAATATAAAAAGGCCCAAAGGAGCTAGCACACTGCTAACTACAAAAGAGGCCAAAGCCTAATGGGAAAACAGAATTGCCCAAAAGGCGAACAACAACCATGGGAAGAGCCCAAGCCATGCCAAGCATAAAGAGCATAAGACCATTCCAATCAGCAATTATATTTCACTGAACAAGGAGTAATCTCCGTTGAGAAGAATTTGCAATCAATCCGACGGTTTTTACTGTGGTCGAATTACTGATTCGGGCAATTCCCACTCAAGAGCGATCCTTCTGGAGTTGAGTGAATCATTGATGGATGAGATTAGGAGCTAGTGTAATACCCCTAATTTTAAAAGGATAGTCTCGGCATTTCATTAATTGTTTTATTGCATTTTTTTTAATTATATGATAATTTGGCTAATTGGTTACTTGGGATATATATTGATTTAATAGTCTAATTATTTATTTGTTGTTATTTGAATTAAATAATGTAATTAGATGATGCGTATTAAGTGTTTAGTTGTAACTAATTATTTAAATTAAATTAAATGTTTATTCTGTTTATTTTTATTTTAAAGGAGTTGGGATTGGATAAGAGTAATGGACTACTTGGAGAGTATTAATGGGTAGAGATAATTGTCCATGGATGGTTATACATATACTTATGGGTATGTGTATATTGGGAGATTACTATTATTTATTCAAATATATAGTTAGTAATAGTATCACAATCAGTATATATATATATATATATATATATTATTGTATTTCACGTTGTTCCGTTGCTTATATAAATATAAGGTATTATTTATTTTCTTTTTCTTTTATTTAGACTTAGGGTGCAATTAGGATTAGGGTTGGTTGTATACGCCTATATATAAGTCATTATATGTCTGTGTAGGGTTAAAAACCCTATTCACGTATATAGAGAGGTTTAAGAGAAAACTGAGAGAACAAGTTAGGGTTTTAGCCATAGATTGAAGGTCGGACCAAAGAAGAAGGAAGAAGGTCTGCTTGTGGATTAGACCAGGAGCAGCAAAAGGGTTTAACCGTTAAGGAGTCACCGGTAAAATTAGAAAAGACGGTTTAAGGCTTCAAATTGAAACCTAAGGCAAGTTCTTTCTCTTACTCCTTCCCTTAGACTCGTGTTATGTACATGCCTAGGTAATCTCTAGGATTTAATCGAACATTAAAATTGGTCTTGTATGAATGTTAATTCAGAGTTTAAACTTTGTTTTGTGTTTTTAATTGAAATTAATTTATCGTATGAATTGTTTCATCATATGTGTTTTAATTGTTGTTAATGATGCATACTGGGTTTATATGAATTTTTGAGATAATTTGGGACATAGATTAGACCCCTATGAACCTTAACAAAGGATTACAGAAAGATTTTACATCGTCGGAGACGAAGAAGATGATAGGAAGCAGGGGTAGAGCCGGCTCCCAAAAGGATGGAGCCGGCTCCTTTTTATTTTATGCATAGGGCTCTCTGGGAGAGAGATAACCGGCTCTCTAAAGGGTGAAGCTGGCTCTAGGAGAGAGAGAGTCGGCTCTCCATGAGGGAGAGCCGGCTCCCTCTTTAGGGGAGGCAGCTCCCTTGCTCGAAGTACACCAGTAGGTGTATTTTTGCTATTTTTGGAACTTTAGGGGCTAAAATGTGATTTGGAACTTTAATGGGGGGTTTTAAATTATTTATATAAACATGTTAAAATCCCAGAATTATTAATCTATGCTATTATGCTAGGATATGGGACATCATGAAATTTAAATACTGATTTGCATGCTGTTAATGATTATGGAAGATTTAATTGATTGTTGTTATTCTAGCAATTTAAATGGATTAATATGAATATACTCTTGAATATTTCAATATAATGTGCTTAGTTATTTATTTGATTTTCATTATATCATTTTCTGGATTTTAATTGATGAACTACTTTATTTTGTTTTATCAATTATTGGATTTTGTGAATTATATACACCGGTATGGGACGGTGGCATATTATGGATGGATTAATTCAAAACGTTAAGTCCTACCTATTCTGGTATAAGGGAATGGATTAACTATAAAAGTTAAATCCTACTTATATTTGTGTCAGGTCAATGAACAGTTGAATGACATACCTTAGTCTTGAATGGATTTACATATATGATTATGGTGTCATGATATGAGCTTGAGTATTAGGATCATGGTTAGGGTGTGTATATTGCCTAGGATGGATATCTGGATATAGTAGACATCTGGGTGCCCTGGTAGGCCTAGGTACACATGCTCACTTTATGTGTGATTTGCATATTGCCTTTTATTCAGGTTAAGACAGACCTATAGTCCAATGAGCGTCCTATAGTGGATATATATATATATACTAATTAGCTATTGTTGAGTTGTCTAGGATATATCAGTGTATCGGGTCTTTATTTGGATTATGGTAGAGTGGAACTTGTTCGTAGGCCTTACCCACTTTTATTTTTCAGGTGTTTGAGAATTCCAGACTCGGAGCTTATTCATGCCGAGCAGAGACAGTCACTCACTCTTCCGACTACGTAGGACTTTTCTTCATGTTTTAGTTTTGAATTTTCTTTCAGTTCAGTGATTTTGTTTCCAATTGGGATATTATTAGGGGTCCACTAGATGGATTCTCGAGTTGTAATAATATTAGAGGCCTTGGAAATATTGGATTATTTAATTAAAATTTTAAGGATTATTATTTAGATTTCTTTCAGTTTAATTTATTCTTTATTCTTTATTCCTTTTGTAATCAATGCTTGTTTATATACTTAATTGTTTGGTATCTCTCGAATCTGTGCTTGGATTTGATCACCTATGGCTCTAGAATCGAGGGGTATCACAAGGAGCTTTTCTCTGACTGTTTCAAGAGTGAGGTGGAGTAATGAGCTAGCAGTTGCTTCTTTCTTCTGGAATATCCTGCGCTTGCATTCATTCCATATGTGGTGCACAAGTGAAGCTAACCCCATTTTGATATAGAGAAGTTGTGGTATTTTGAAACACCACACTAGTGATGTGAAGCCCAAATAATGAGCTCTCCTTATGATGAAGGCTAGATATGGAACCCGCATCATGCTTAAAGAAATGCTTATAAAGGTTTGACAAAAGGACATTTAAAAAATAGGTGGTTATGGGACTCTGGATCAAAGTTGCAGAGGATACACATAGTTGAGTTTATGTGTGAGGTACATCTCCTGTTTAGTGTTGGGAGCCTATTTTAAAGAGCAACCCAGAGGGTAAAAGAGTGCTTTGGAATTGATGGTTTAGTCCAGACCAGGTGGTGCCGTGGAAGTGTAGGGAGCTGCTTGTTGAAGTGTTTCAGTGTTTTGGATATAAATAATAAGCCAAAGTTAGAAGGGATCCATAGAAACTTATCTCTACAGTTAGTTTTGGGGGTTGGCAATGATACAGTGCATTGCAACTGTAAAAGGATAGTTGTGATGGTTGGCGGAAAGGTCCATGAGGTAGAAGTGCTGAATGTATTTACTTTGGTTTTTGAATCAAATCTTGAATCAAGCATCTGTTGCTGGGAGACTAAATGGTGAAGAGGGCCAAGAGAACACCACCTGTCGAACCAGAAATTGAAATAGGTACAATCTCCAATTTCGAGTTTGATAAGAGGAGAGATTGATTCTCTAAGTCCAAAAAATCTCCTCCAACTCCATGAGCACTCTCTAGGGACTTTCACGTCCCAAACATTCCTGCCCTTCAAAAGATAGGTATGGATCCACTTCAGCCAAAGCATATCTCTTGAATTGAATAAATGCCAGAATTATTTCATGGTTGCACATTCATTCCAGGTATGTAGATTAGGTAGTCCTAGGCCCCCACCTTTTTTTGGCAAACATAATTTGTCCCAAGCAATTTTAGCACAAGTCCTTTTGAGTGTAGGACCAGACCAAAGGAATACATCAAAGATATTTTCAAGTTCTTGAGTGATGCTCACTGGAAGAATAAATTTTGAGCTCCAATACATTTGTGTGGAGTACAGTACAACATTTATAAGTTGAAGTCTTCCTACAAATGAGAGGCTTTTATTTGTCTAGTGCCCTATTTTGGCAGTGATTCTATCAATAAGGATCCTACAATCATTTACTCTGAGCATAGATGTCACTAGTGGCACCCCAAGGTATTTCACAAGTAGGGACCCTTTGTCAAATCCAAGTGTGTTGAGGATGGTGGATTCTAACTGCCCACTAACACCAGAAAAGAAAACTTGACTTTTGTCATTATTAAACACTAATTGACACTAGAGGGTGGGGTGAATAGAGTCAATGACCAATTTTTTAAAATTTGCAACTATAAATTCTAATTAATAAATATGCAATAATTAATTAAGGTAGACAAGTAATTTAAAGCATAAATGTATAAGAGATAGGGATAAGAAATTGCAAACAATGACTCAAAGATTTTGTAATACCCCTAATTTTAAAAGGATAGTCTTAGTATTTATTTAATTAAATTTTCAATTATTTAATTGATTATGTGGCTATTTGTTTATCTGTTTAATTGAATTACTTGTTTAAATTAAATTATGTACTTAAATGATTTAATTGTTTGATGTGTAATGTGTGTATTTGTGTGATGTGATCTATGTAACTTGATTTTATAATTGTTTGTAATTATGTGTTAGTTAAATGAATAATTATTTTATTTTACTTTTAATTTAAAAGGCTGGATTTGGATAGTACTAATGGACCAACTAAATGGGTCACATGGACTACTTGGATA
>JAOTQH010235000.1:0-13320 GCA_025631255.1 Cornus kousa
CTATTATAATAGTTACATTATTCCTAATATAATTCAGAATCCATATCTTGGCAATATCAGACTTTCCATTATTGGTTATGACCTATGTTACCTGAACTCGGGTACGTTTGTCAGGTACAGGTACCAAGGAAACCTTAATCTTTGTTTTATTATCAATTCTCATAGTTTCATTGTATGATCTATATTAGTCCTCAATAATTGCCACAATGTTGTATATCTCTTTCATAATTGTAAATTAACTATATTGCTTTTCTCTACTCATTTGGCATGTCATAAAGTATAATAGGTCTAAACACTGTTTCATAGAATTTGCCTTTTAGTCTAAAGTAATATGTTGATCATACAATCTGTTAGGAGCACTGTGCATGTAACCCATCTTGCTTTGGTTTTATAAGCAAAACTATCAAGACTAGATGACAAAACTGTTTTAGTTTTGCTATCTCCCCACTCTTTATTTCACTATTTTCTTACTCGCATTCACTTTACTAAAGTTGCATGAATACATTCAGTTTAGTCCTACTTATCTTAAACTCTTTTGATTCTACACTGTCACTCCAAACAATTAATTTAACATTGTCCCTTCTTTAATTTTATTAATCAGAAAAACATCATCAATAAGTAGCCTAGACCATGAACTTCACCCTTTATGTTTTTTTGTTAATTCATTTATAATCACCTAAAAAAGATAGAGGCTTAACATCAATCCTGATATACGTTTACGATAATTGAAAATTCCTTGTTTCTCTTGCAGTTGTTCTAACTATAGTTGTAACTCCATCTTGCGTATCCTTTATCATTTCAATATATCTATTTATCATGACATCCACTAGTTATATGTATAATATCAGAAAGCCCAAAGCACACCTAACACTATCAGAAGCTACAACTACTAGTCATATTCTTCGCCTAAGATCTAAGTAAGTTGTAATCAACCTTACCTTATTTTTATCTTCCGCAAAAAGCATACGCAGATCACCCATATATGACAGGCTACATATTTTGGCATAGAGATCTTCCTGGAAGAGCATCAAATTATTTTACAAATAAAATAATAAGTTTGTAGTATTAATTATTAAATAATTTAAGTGAAAAGAAGCAAACCTCATTGAATTTGGATGGCAAAAGAAGGAGAGCAGCAGACGTTGCAGCTCTCAAATTAACAGAGTTTACATTTGAAATATCCAGATTATCCTTTAGTATATGAACCTAAAAAAAGGTTCAGAGAAAACAGTTCGGTCACACAAAAGATAATGAACACATTTAGTGGATGATAGATCATTACTAACAGCAAACAGTTCAGAGAAAGTTAAAGATAATAGCATGCAGAATTTGTGAACCACAGACATCAAAGAAAATCATAAGCAGAATCTAGAGTCTCTTTCAGCTTAATTCAGTCATACAAAATAAAGAAAGAAACTGCCCCTATATCCCTGTGCTTGAATTTTTTGCCAATTCAAAAGATAAAACCTCAAACATGCCAATTCTAAGTACAGGGCTGAAATTCAAACAATTTACACAAACAAAGCCCAAAAAGAGGTCATACTGACATCATGACCACATCCACCACAAATTCCTCCTTAACCAGCCCTATGTTCTCTTTCCACATTGCCCATAAATTTTAAGCAAATATGCTTTCTAAGTAACTTTATCCATAAACCTCCAGCCTGGTACACCTACTCATCGACAAAGATTCTCACATAGCTAAGCATCACCTGCTATACATAAAATAGGCTAAAGAAACACCTCCAAATGAGAGGAGAGGGTGGATGATGAAATAGTACGTGACCCGTCATCTTCTCTTGACATATGATTAAATAGGAAACATCACGATCTTATTAGGCCATTGAATGCATGAAAGAAAATGTCACTTTAGAAGGAACCATATATGTCAACAATAAGTCAGGTGAAATGAGCCTTCCCATCGTCCATCAAAGAGGTGATATAGTCAGTGGAGAATAAGATTTGACCTATCAAGAAGCCATGTCTTTTTTACCACTTCATTGACATCCACCCTATGACTAAATGGTGGCAGAGGAGGTCCTTAAATGAATCATGTTAGGAATATATATATATTTTAGGAATATGAGTCATGTGCTGGCAATTTCGTTTTCAAAACTTGTGCTATAATGTGTCGAAGTGTCTTGAGTTGTTCGATTACAACCATTAAAGACAAGGCATACACAGTTTTGCAAAGAACATGACGATAAATCCACCTCTTCAATCACATATCTAGGGAACAGGTAAATTGACCTTAGAAAGACCTAAACTGACATACTTTGATCGTGGTGAGCCTCACAATTCTATTTTAAATTTGTTCTTTATCAATGGCTTTCAAAGGTAATGATTTGGGCATTATTCAAAACTGAATTTGAAATTGAACAACAGAATGATGGTTGATCAATGGAGCACATTCCAGAGGCTATCGATCGAGGAACTGCTGGTTCTGTTGGGTTCAAATACTGAGAGCGTCGAGGCAACTCCTGAGGATGTCTATTGATTTAACCTGACATACATATATCTTTGGAAACTCTCTCAAAACACAATTTTACAGATTCACCTTGCTAAAACGTATGAGCTACCTAACCAATGGGCCAATGGCCTAGCAGTATCAGGCCCCTACTTCTCAAAGGGAGGTTAGAGGTTCAAGCCTCAGTACAGGCATGTGTGTGTGAGTACCAACCAAGAAAAAAAAAAACGTATGAGCTACCTATGTTGGCTACAAATACGGAATTATGGTCAACCTAGGTATGATTTTGAAGTCTCTAGTCATCTAGAGAGAAAATTCTTCAGTAAGTAGAATTTCCCAATCACTCAATCAAGGGTTTCCATAGACACCGTTATATGTGAATGAGTGTTCAGTAACGAGGAATTCATCGATTCAAATCAAATCAACCAACCAAAGTTTCGAGAAAAAGGGGGACAATCACTGAAGAAGCAGATTTGTGAGGAGTGAAGTATATTGACTAGCGGACAAAAGGCCTGAAGATTTGAGTGGGAAGTATGGTGTCAGTCTGTGTCAAGAGGTAACTGGGGGTGTTCAAGGGTGTGGGAACTGTCAAACAGGTTGTAACTTCTTTCTCATATAGTCGATTGTGCCTATCTAGACTAGGTCGCGTGGTTATTTTTGTTTGAGTTTACCATGTAAAACTGTGTCTCTCTCCTCTTTACTTTATTTTCAATAGGTCTAAATCACTACTTGTACTCTGAGGGTGTTGATCACCAATCTAGCACTAAAACCTTGATTTTCCCTTGGTATAATTTTTTTTTTTTTTTTATTCAATTAGTTTTCAACCCGACTAATCAAAACCTTATTCATCCATAGAAATTAGTCTTATCTTCTCAATCATAAACCCAAGTTCATTGTTACGATCTTAGGCAGCTTTGTTTCTTTCATGAAGTTCACATTCTACAGTAATGCCTAAGTTTTAGAATGATGGCAGCTTATTTTCTTTCATTAAGTTTCATTCTACATCTCCCAGATACCTAAGCTTTAAAGTGATGTCATCATTAAAAAACTAATTCAAACTTACCTCCCCAACCTTAGATCTGATTCTTCTTTTAAGTGAGCCCTCGTTTTAGAAGGCCCTGAAAGAACGATCATGTAAAGAAGTCAAGCACACTTAGCATGTTACAAAACACTATAAATTTCTCCGTACGATATCATAAGGGTATTAGTATTAGCATTATATATTCTTATATTATTGTAGATAACTTTTTTTTGTTCCTTTTCTCTCTCTTTTGCAATCCATAGATGTAAAAATTTTCATTTTAATTTCAATGCATATGTCTACTGAGTTGTATCTTATCAAACACAACTTAGAAAATATATAAATTGCGTATCTTCAGTCAAACTGTGAATACTTGATTAATATAATGCCATACACATAATGAGCTCACGAATTTATTTATTCTTTATCTATATTTCAACTATTCTATTCCTATAATGCATTTCCCAAACACCAAAAAAGGCTTCTAATTAACGGTTGAAAACAGGAAAGGAAGGAGGTGCAGGCACAATCATGATTAGTCCAAATCAATTCTTAGATGAAAGGGTTTCTGATTTTCTTTCACATCGAAAAATAATTCACAACTCACAAGTAGCTTACAGTATCATCATGTGAAGACATAAGAATATTAAGTATTCAAGGTGGGAACTAATACATCATAATATGACTTCACTCTTTCCTTTAAAAGGGTTTAACAAAACACGTTTCTTTTCTATCATTTTCCTCAGAAATAAAGTCAAGATAAGTCCAAAGTTTAAAAAGGAGAAAGAAAATGATAACATAGCACTCTTAGAGAAGACATACAGGTTTTTGTAATCGACCACTAAGATAGAACCTCTCCCAATTGAGTATGTCCCGTATCAGATCATCCATTCGAACAACCCCATACTTGAACATCTGCCAAAAATTGCTCAAGGGTGAAGGATTTTAAGAATACACCCTGAAACACATTTTATACCAAGATATATAACAGACAAACGAAATCACTGATGTACAATAGGTTATATGCGTGTGCATGCGGATACACCAGATACTGAACTCGTTGAATTTTTAATACCTTGTCATTCCAGGTAACAAATGGGTTGAAGTGTACTCCAACGCCAATTTCATCTGCAACGTCAGTAATCTAACACAACCAACCAAATATTTAATCTTAGAATAAAAAAGAACCAATTTGAGAGAGAGAGAGAAAGAGAGAGAGCAGCACCAGCCTTGCCCCGCCAAGGTGCACCATCCAGGAGGCATAGTGATCTCGATTCATTTTCAGATTCTTGGTGGCAATAAAAATAAATAAATACAATTAGAATCTATGGAACTTCTGTTCTCTTCAATGACGGAAATAAGATTTTTATTTTTTATTTTTAAAAAAAACAAGTTATGCAATCCAAAACTTACCTCAGCATGCCATTGCAGAGGATCTGCTACACCTAGAATGTAATCTACCATTGATGACTGGAAAACCAAAAGCCACAGAGGTAAAATTTCAGATAGTTAAAACATAAAATTATTAAAATAAAGTGAAAAGAAAAGAAAAAGGTAACTGAATTAGAGGATGAGGCCTTTTCTCTTCTTCTTCTTCTTCTTTATTGTTATTTTATTTTATTTATTATGATAGTTAGAAGATAAAGTCAATCATGCAGAAAAAATTATAACCTTGTCACGATTATTTGGATGGAGAGCTGAGCCATAGACACAGCAAAATTCTACAGGGGGGAGAATTTTCAGCAAACTCGCAAGCTCTTCAGATTTGTCCTCCATTGCGACACTCTGTAATCGCATGACAACAGTCATATCATAAGCAGAAAATTATTTGTTGCATGACAATGGCCGTCTCTAAACCCAGATTCTCAAAAAACACACGGACAAATTCAAAATTCCAGTAACTCCTTAAAATAAGGACCATCAAAACATATCCAACATTCTTGACCCATGAAGAAGCACTTCACCTCTTCACTGCAATTCAATCATTTATGCCATGTTGAATGGCACACAGTCAACATTAAGAAATGCATGAAGTACATAACATTTAAATTTTACCACATGTGAAAGCTATATAGAATGATGGAACAAACACAGTGCAATATACTGAATGACGTTTTAAAAATTTTTATGTACTAATGATTTTCTAATTAACAATCCTAATTAAAAATAGCAATGATCAGACCAAGTGAACGGTCACGGCATGAATTTGACATCTTTATAAGCCAAACTGCCCAAATAGACTTCCTGACCAGCTTAACGCTCCAACTAAGTTTAAACAATATATAGTCATATTAAACAAAGAACATACCGCTTTCTTATGCTATCTAAACTCCAAACAAGACTAAAGCTTAAAGAAAACAAAAAGACAAAAAGAAAAAATAAAAGTAAATAACAAAGCAATGGGTGGCAACACACTTACACATACAGAATCTGCAAAAAAAAAAAAAAAAAAAAAAAAAACCTTTTTTCCCCCCAAAGTTCAAGCAAATGTACACCCGCCCACGATACAGCCCCTAGCTGGGCTCAAACACTCAAGCTCCCCTTTGTAGAGGAGATCATACCTTTTGGGCTGATGCCCATTGGTAACACTATCCAATTTTCAGTTTGTTTATGTATGTATGTCCATTAACATGGGAGACAAGAGCTGAGAGAGAGTTAAGCTCTGTAAGGGAAATTTTATCAAACAGTTGAGCTGCATCTCAGGTTATTACAGAGGGTTTAACAGTCAGCATTTGTTTGATCTGGGTACCGAACTTTTGAATCAAAAGAGGTTTATGCTATGCAAAAACCCAGTAGAGGGAATCTACCAGGAATTTGACGGTTGTGATTAAATCGAAGGAGGGTCCAAACTTGTTAGACCTTTGTTCGTTTTGTATTAGAGTATCCGGTGGCAGCAGACTAACAGAAGTACATACAGGGGTCCACGGAAGAGGGGACACAAGAAGGAGAGATGCAAAGAGTAGCCAAATTGTTTTATTCTCATTATCTACTAAGCACTGGACGCTGCAAGGAGAGACGGCAATTAATAGGCAAATCTTAAAAATTTAGGAATACAGTAGGATGAGAATTTGTGTTTGTGAGTCATAATTGTCTCCAGACTATTTTACTAAATAGCTCAATTTGTCACTTTAATAATATTCGTATTATGAACCCTCAATGCTAACTTAACCAGTTTATTAAACGAGTTACACTTTAACCCGGTTAATAACTTATTTACTAAAATAAATAAAAAATTATATTATTTAAATTATTAATAATAGTCAATCAAATAATAAATACTAAAAAAATATAAGATATAAGTTTCAATCAAATCAAATTATTAAATAGGCTCTAGTCTACAAAAGAGGAAATTATAATATAAGTTTAGAGAACTTCAATATAAATTTGTTTATGACATATATAATTAAATGGATATAAACGGGTTACATAAGTTGAACCACCTCAATCCAAACACGACGCGGTTAACTAAACGGGTTAATCGTGTCGACCTGTTTATGACCCGAACTCATTTATTGTTGTATTATAGGGGTGACAAAGTTTGTCATGACTCGAGTTAAAGGGTCTAAATCTAGGACCAAACAGGTGGCCGGTAAAAAAAATATTGGGTTGTATTGTATTTGGACCGGATCCCTTCTAATGAAACAATGATATTGTTCCCTCCAGTTCGGGATATACACTACAAAAAGGTTGTGATGTTGTTGTATATCCCAAACTGGGGAACAGGTAGAGGATCCTTCTCCATTGTACTTATCCCCTCCTTCGCCCTTCCATTCAATGTGTTTCCTCTCTTCGGTCATCCTTCTTCGACCCTCATCTCCTGCAACTCTTGAGGTTTTTCATCTTTTCATCAAATAAAGATGGCATAAAAGAACATATATTTGGCAAAGAATAACAAATCTATAAACTTAACGGCTAAAAACATAAAACCACCATGTTGTTTACAAAAACTATCTACTAACCTCCTCAAGTACATAAACTATCATATTACCCTTTCATGTTTTTAAAAGTATATCATACCATCCCCTCCTCGTTAGTTGACTGTCTAAAATTATCGGGATCTTACCACGTGACCACGTGCACCATATACTGCATTATGTTAACCAAAATACCCCTGTTCTCTCATAATGACAAAATTGCCATTCTCAATATAAAACAAATTGCACAAGCCTTTACAGATCAAAGCTTCAGTTTTTTTTATCTTCTTCTCTCTCATTTCAGTGGTGTGGTATCCTCTATAGTAACAGAAGTTATAGTACTTCATTGAAGCCGTAATTGATTGATTGAAGTCCCCAATTGATGATTTGAAGCCCTAAATCCTAGCCCGTGTCAGCCCTAAGTTGATTATTTGAAGCCTTAAATCACAATCAGCCAAAGCCCAAATGTCTTCTTCCACCACACAATCTGTTATACGGCAAGATCTCAGGTATAACAACATAATATGTGGTTGTGGCTATCCAACTGTTGTTAGAGTGACAGGTTTATATGAGTTTAACAGCAAAGGGACAATGAGTGAAAGTTTGTCTATACTTGGCACCATTTTGTCCAAGAAAAGTGACATGAACCACTTGGAATCCACCAAAATCTTCGACCACTGAGCTATTACAGACACAAGACACACACTATACTCGCTTTCAACGATTACACTCAACACCCGCTTCCAACACTCGCCTCCATAACACTTAGCACACACATACAAACACAAACACAACACAACAATTTAGGGCATAAAATTCACAATTTCATTTTAATAAAATATTAATATACTATAAAGGGCAGTATTGTCATTTCGCAGTCACTTAACGGTTCTGTAATGGAAAGGGGGAAATGTGATAGTTTATATTAGTTCAGGGGTTTTTTTTAAATACTTGAGGGGATTATATGTAGTTTTTGTAAATAACAGGGGGGTTTTATTTTTTTTAGCCCTAAACTTAATTGTATTATATCAGTTTATGGTTGAATCTTCTCCGTGAGCATTTTTATTGTATATTATTTATTAAGAACAAATATATACAAATCTATCTATATCTTAGGTTATTGATTACTACTTACTATCTTAGCTTACAGTGGAATCTCTTAGCTATTTTTGAAATAACTTACAGGCGTTATTGTGTATATATAAATTCTCTCTCTCTGCTAGTCAGGGTTGCGTGTGGTTTCTCCTCCCCGTCGGAGTCTCTCTCCTAGTCAGGGTTTTTTTCTTTCGTTTTCTTGTTGTTGGGTCTCTTTCCTTGTTTGCGTGGCTTACTCTTATTGGGTTTCTTTGGTGTTTGTTCCTTCCTCGTGTTATTGTCTCTCCACAGTGGTGTTTCTATAGGATGGACTCTATACTTAAGTCCGGACAAATTTCAGGTGGATGGTCGGCTCCAATGGTCTTTTGGGTCCTACGGGCTTCTAGTTTGTGTGTTTTGAAAGGTGAATGGTGTCTTGGGCAATCTCCACTGTTTTTCCTTTTTGATCCAGGTATTTGGTTGTTTTTTTTCTGGCTTCTCTGTTAGTTTTACTTTTGTCTGGCCAATTGCTTGCTAGTGTCGGGTTTTCATCAGTGGCCACGGCTTCTGGGATAGGGGTGGCTATTGAGACTTATTATTTGTCGGCGGGTTCACTATTTGGGAAGGGTTTTTTCGGTTCTTGTGGTGCGTTGTGTTGTTGGTCCTGCGTGCCGAAGTTTCTCTCACGTTTAGGGTTGTTATGCGTTGGATGTGCTCATGAAGCAGGTTGGTTGCTCCTTTCTCTTGCTTTGCTCCGTGTTGCCTCTCCTCCGGCCACCATTGACTATGGGTCGTGGATCGCTGTTGTCGGAAAAAATTGTGAGGCTGGACACCATTCAGAGCATAGGTTTTATGCTGTTTTCCATTCTCTATGGTGTTTTGTTGTTCCAGATGTGGCTTTTCCTGTTGGTGGTTCGCCGGTGGTTGGTCTGATTGGTGGCCGTGCAACCTTTGGTCCCCGTCGTTTCTTCCGTCATCTCCTGTGGCGTTTGACTTTGACTTTCGGGTCAACCTTTTCTTCGTTACTATGTGGGGACGACGCAAGGCTAGTTTTTTCTAAAAGATTGAGCCCACAAAATATCAATCCCTCTAATGTCACGTTCTTGTCCAACATTGGGTTAGAAATATGGTTAGGTGTCTGTAGCGTTGCCGTCACGCAAATATGCTACCATATGCTTCTGGAACTTGCTTCCTTCTTTGTGTGGCTGTTGTTACAGTATGGGAATTATTACACTAGATCCCATGGTTTATTCCTATGGTGGTTTGCTTTGTCAAGTGTCTTTTGTGTGTTTGCTCATACCTGTAAATTTGATAGGGATCGTCGTAAGTTTGCAGTTGTGGTTTTTGTTGTGGTGCTGTGGTTAATCAGTGGTTTGTTTTGGTTGTATTTGTGGTCTTGTTTCTTGTAGATGCCTTAGGGCTTCTATTGTCAGGAAAAAAAATAAATAAATAAAATTCTATATCTCAGATTCTTTTTTTCTCTATAAATATATATATATACACACACACTAAGCCATGTCCTTTAGAGTGTCGCTGACGCGTTTGTTCTTTTTATTTTTTTATTTTTTATTTATATTATTATTATTAAAAAAAGTCAAGATATGGATTTGAGGTGTCGAATATGTGTCCGAGCTAGGGACACGTGTCGAATACTGACACGTTGGGGGTAAGCATTGTGCTTGCTTTATAGCTTAATACCATTAAATATGAATATAAAAAGTAGTTTCTTAACAAAATTAATAATAAATTCGCTACTAGTTAGCGATGATGTTATATTGATATTATTATAGTTAGTGACATCATGATAATGTCATTATCATTCACGTAAAACAGTTGGATACATTCGATTTATTTTTCTTAAAATAAGGAAAAGAAAAGGTTAATTAACTAATTGCCGTAAAATTAGATCTAAAACAACCATTAAAAGTGAGTATATTGCTCACTAGAAAACCAATGAACACTTTATGTGTGTGTGTATATATATCTATATATTTATCAGGGATGATCTCTTCCTCACTTAGGAGCAAGAGTCATTACTCATTACGGAGTACAGTATAAAGTAAGTGGAAAAAAAGTTCACATTTTTTTTAAGTGAAAATTTTACTAGGCATTAAAAAAAAAAGAGAAGAAGAAGAAGAAGAAGATATTTCATAAAAACCAAAATAATTTTGAAAGTCAGTGGAAAAATAAAAATACTTGTCTCAAGGAGAAATTTCCTCTTACGATATTACCCTTACTATCAAGATATGATTAGATTATATTAAAAAGTTAGATATTAGGTTGATCTACCTAAAAAATAATAATTTTTCCTTTATTTTTTTAGTTACTTTCTAATATTATAAAAGGACTAACAATAATAACACATTATTGTTGGTTGAAGAATCCACTCTCAATTCCCAAGAGGTTAGGAAAAAAAAAAAAGACAGAAAAAATTCATCCCCAATAATGGATTTATGCAATCTTATTGATAAAAAATAGGATTCTCAAGCCCTATTTGGTAGGAGGGTAAAAGAAGGAAAAGAAAAGAAAGGTAATGGAGGGAAATGAAATAGTGTGTTTGATATAATTTTTTAAAGCAAAAGAAAGGCAACATAGGGGTTTGGAATGATACAAATTAGGCATGAAATGTTAGTTTTGCAATGTTCAAAAAATGGAGGAAATAGAAGGAAAGAGAAGGAAATGCTAACATTTTTAGTAAAACTTTGTTAATACCGAATTTGCCCTTACTTTTATAAAAGAAGAAATCTATGAAAAAGGGTATTATAATAATTTTATTTAAATAGTTTCATTTCCTTTCTTTTCCCAAATATGATTACTATCATTTCCTTTATTTTCATTTATTAATTAACCAGACACAATGAATGGTTAACAATGTCATCTCATTTCCTTTCTTTTCTTTTCTCTCCCAATTAATGTTATCATTTCTTTTCTTTTCCACTGTACCAAACATAGCCTCATTGAAATTCTTAGTTAACATTGTGAAGAGAAACAGAAGACTCACTCATCCTTAACCCCTCTATTCTCTTCTCTCTTTTGCAAAAATTATGTACTATTCCGTATGTCATTGATGGGTAGTATGAATCCTAATAGATACTCTACACCAATTCCAAATTTTTTAGGGAGTATTTTGGTAATTTTTGCACTTGTTATGTTGCCCTAGTGCGAAGGTATATATTAATTCTGAACTCTTTGTATTCGCTGTTGTTTTAATCATCATAGTGAAATTCTTGCAACCCTTGGATGTTGTAGCCCAAGATTTTGAGTGAACCAAGTAAAATATGTATGTTCTTGTTGAGTTGTTGTGTGTGTGTTTGATCTTTTTATTTTTTATTTTTTATGTTTTCTGTTTAATTTGGCAACAGTCACAAAGTGGATTCACCAAGTCCAACTATAAATAAAAAGAAATGTTTATTTAATGACATTTGCAAAATGTTGAGCTATAAGTTATACACAAATATGGACAATGGTTGTATTAAATGTCCATTATGAGTTTTTGATTGAATTGAACCACTAAATGATTAATGGTTGTGAAGTGTCTAATATTTTGTCCATGTACTCTGTGATTCAAATTTTATACTACTAAATAACATTCCAATTTAAGTTTTCTTTACACAAAGATTTGAAGGATTTCTTTCTTCATTTAAAGAGATTCAAGTGTTGTACTTAATAATACTATATTATATAAATTGCCAATGGTTGAATTAAGTGTTGAACTCTTGCAAGATTTTGAGAAGACGAAAAGATACCATTAAATTTATATAAGAAAAATAAAAAATTCATTATTATTTTTTGAATGTAAAAACAAAAAAGAAAAAGAAAAAAAAACCCAGAAATACAAATCCCAAGGACCAAAAAATGAGCCACCTAAAAAAACAACCAAGTACAAATTTAGGAGTCCATCAAATGTTTGCCTTCATAAGCTCCTCCACCAATTCTCCCATACAAGCAAACGATGAACCATTTTCCATCACAACCTTCCTGCTTTTCTCACTCATTTCCTTAACCTTTCTCCTCAACTCACCATCACCATCCATCAAACCTTTCACTCCCCTCTCCACCTCCTCCGCCAAAACCAAATCACCACCACCGTCCGGTCCGTCCATGTAGCATGGTGATCTAATCTCCACTGCCAATCCCAGCTCCCTCACCAGCTCCCTCACCAGCTCCCATGCTATCATCTTCTGTTCTCCAAAAACCGGCCACGTGGCAACAGGTACACCGCACCACAAGCTCTACATAAACGAGTTCCACCCATAGTGAGACACCAGCCTTCCGATTGCCTTGTGGGCCAAGATTGCCACGTGTGGGACCCACCCACAAATCAAACCGGCTTCAACGATTCTTTCCAAAAATCCATTCGGCAACACCTCATCCAGATCGGTGTAGTTGTGTGACTCGAAAGCCTCCAGTCGGCGCAGTGATAACAAAAACCTTTGCCCAGTTTGCTCTAGACCGGTTGCTATCTCTCTCAGTTGGGCCCCTCTTACACCGCCCAAGCTTCCAAAACAGAAGAAAACCACCGATGATTGTGGTTGATGAAAGGGGTGGCAAAAGTTGACACGACCCGCCAACATGACTCGAACACGACACGAGTTAAATGGGTTTGGGTTGACCTTAAACGAGTTTGGGTCATAAACGGGTTGACACGATTAATCCGTTTAGTTAATCGTGTCGTGTTCGGGTTGAGGGGTTCAACCCGTGTAACTCGTTTATACACGTTTAACTATATATGTCGTAGATAAATTTCTGTTTAAGTTCTAAAATTACTATATAAACTTGTGTCTTATAATTTAATCTTTTGTAAACTATAAATTATTTAGTAATTTGATTGATTAAAATTTATA
>JAOTQH010235011.1:0-13314 GCA_025631255.1 Cornus kousa
GGTCTAGTTATGGATTATAGAAACAGAAGCATTATGTGCAGTCTTGTAGAAATAATGGGTTGAGAAGCCCAAGCCCATGACCAGAGTGGACCAAACCAGACCAGCTGGGTCGTGTCAGGCCCTCACACTTGTGTGTGTTTGGATGGGTTGGAATCAACTTGGGTAGGTCCCTCCCCGTTCCACAATATTGCGGTGCCCCTTGGTGCCCCACCTAGGATTAGATTTGTTATCGCATCACCATAAAGACCCTCAAGAGATATTTTAAAATTCTCTAAACTTGTTCTCCCTTTAATTGAAAACATTACACAGTTATATTGAAACCTTTAAGTAGTCGTTATATCTTTTTGTTTCTTTCTGATGAAACCATCATCCTCCTCACTTCACTGAAGAACTTCATATGATGATTGAAGACGGGCTCCTTGAAGAAGATGAAGGGAGAGAGAAAACTTACCCAAACATAGCGATACAGAGGATAAGAGTTCTTCCGCTAAGATTCTTGAAGCAGCCAAGCCAAGGAGGCCAGTCGGTTCCCTCCCAATCTGGGCGAAGATTCATGGACTGAGTTTTCAAAAAATGAAGCCTTTAAGGGATGTTTGGCCAAGTTTACTTCGACACGAGAGAGAGAGAGAGAGAGAGAGAGAGAGAGAGAGAGACGTATTGTAAAGAGTGATGAGGGTTTTAAATGGTCAAGTCATTGCTTCTTCTTTTTAAGTGGCCACTTCTCCGTGTTTTCACAATTTGAAAACTGACTGGACTTGTCCATTCGTGAAAAAGGGGAAAGTTATAATCCAAATTTTCAATTAAAAGAGCTTTTTCGCGCAATCAGTTACTGTTCTACATCATTCCCCTCCACTTCAGAAGAACTCTTCCTCGAGTTTGATTGCGGATAAAGCAGCTCATCAGGAGGATGATATTCGACTAAGTCTGCCCCATTAAAGGTATTAGAAATTGTCATGTTCTTGGGAATCTCCACCAGGTAAGCGTTATCATTGATCTTCCGCTTAATGTGAAGTGGTCTATACTTCCTTCTTGTCAACTTGCCATACATTCTGGCTGGAAATCTGGTTTTGCTTCTACAAGTCAACTTCCCCCTTAGCATCCCCAAGATAATAGAAACACAGTGTGAGAGCATATATTACCCTTTACACTCTTCACAACGACCATTAACCCGCTACGAGGAAAAAGAATCCCTATGCGGCAATACCATGCCGACAAATCCCAAAAAGGGAAAATGAGCATCGTAACCAAAGTGCTCAACACCCAATTGTCTCCTCAAGACCAACTACAGTACGATCAGTCGCCACTACTCACTGGTTACTTGAACCACTCATTACAAGGCAACCTACGTACCTAGTTGAAGAAACCTCACGCCCTAGCGCCAACACCATTACCTTTTCTCTTCACTGTTCCTTAGAACACCCTTGGCCCCGACGAGAAGTCAAATGGATTATGGGGCTACCTGCTAAACCTACGAAGTCATCCTCGTTCCACATCACTCCAGTCAATAATCTATCCATTTGGATCCTCAACCACTAGTACTACCTTCCGATACTCCAAACACAACCAGAATACAACTCCAGCTCACAGCTTTTAAATTCTAAAACACAATCCACAGGGTAACACAGTACTTATCATCCGTTACCTCATCCGTAAACAACCAGATGCGTCAATAGCCACACACTACCAGCCTTATGCAATTCCGCATTACCCAGCTAAAACTGATCACTACACACAACCTTGTGACTCTCTCGGCAACCGCACCATACATTCAACTCACCGAGGGTCAAAACATCCTTAGCACATCCCTGTGGCTTTCCGAAATGGAAACCACCCCTCAACCAATCAGTCTCTAGAATAAACTCTTACAAGACCGCCAAGGATCACATCTACTAGTTGGTCACTCGTCACTGGCGTGACTTTATTAGTCAATCCAATACTTACATTAACATATACTTACTGGATCAAACAAGTTCCTTTAACAACCATAATCAACACGCCTCATCAAGCCGCACTAAAGTATGCGAAACATACGTCCAGAATCCCTAGACTATACTCATGACTCCATTAGCCTCTTATCACACTGACCACAAACCGGTTCGAAGAGAACTGCTACACCAAATCGTGACCTAAATCACAAACACCGAAATCTTAAAATCACATGTTCCTTTCAAAAATCTCATATCCTAAACCCGACCTCCACGGTCGCAAGACCCCATACATCTCGTAAGACTCTTGCACACCATGGACACCGTGCCATCAAACATGGACCCGATCTAAAGCCGTGCCCCAAACACCACACCATGAAAGCAATGAGAAAATTGAAATATCCACGCACTAAATAGCTCAATCTACGAGCTAGAAACTCACGCCCTTCGTTCGATAAGAACTAACACCCAAACAAACCTTGGAGCAACCGAGCTCCCCGCTTACTCAGGTCCTAGCCCACACAGCAACTACATTGTAACAAGTACCCCGCCATACTAGTTACTATTCCATGCTCAACCGCATACATGTATATCTATTACATACATATGTAATGACCGTAACCCACCCTTCGATACAATCGTGTCCCTTCATTTAAAATTTATCATCATGCCTCTTCTCTAATCATCATTCTTTCATATAAAAATATATTTGCATAAACCATGCTCGATTTCCCGTCACATTACCATGCATAGCTTACTTGTCATACACCACAAATGACTTACTTTCATTTACAAGCAACTTATCAAGTAGACATATAGTCCAATTATCATGCTTTAAAAGACTAATTACTTTTATACATCAAATAAACTTTTCACATATGAGCATTTTATATACATGCTTTTAAATTTCAAACACCTTTCATTTACATGGCCATGTATTCAACATATAACAACATTTAAACATGTAACGTGTAAACATATAGCAAGTAAACATTCTTCTCAAAACATTAAACACTTAAGCATGAAACATATAGTCAATGTAAGTCTTCCTCTCACCCTGTCTAGGTCTATCGTCCTAAAGGTCTTCAAACCTTCGCTCTGATACCAAATCTGTAACGACCCAAACTAGGGGGTCCAGATCGCTAATCGGGTCCTGACCCGACCCGGCCCGAGAACATCCACGGGTAAAATAGTCTATATGATTATGACCTGTACTAGGCATTCTAATTGAAGTCTAAAGAGTCAATGCTAACCATTTTAGATCGCTTAAGAATGAGAAAATCAACCTCGGTCACTATTCGGGTCACTTAGGGTTACAAGGGTAAATCGGTCTTTTTGGACCGTACGACACATTTGGGAGCTTATAATTGTCTTCTGGGCCATATGTGGTCACTTGGGATCATTTAGAATTGAAAGAATTCAACTTGGTTCAAGACCCAGCGCGTATTAGGGCTAAAAAGGGTAAAAATGACATTTTGGGCCATCCTACTTGTATCCAGACGTGGCCATGGTGGTCTAAGGCTCCAAAGCCGCGCATGCAGCCCTTGCCGGCCGAGCGCTGGGACTCGAGCGCTCGGGCCTGCCTAGAAAATGGGCTTTTTGCCCTTTCCTGTTCCTGAACAACCCTTTGGCCATTTTTGACCTCCTTGCCCCTGTCCTAACTCACAAGCATGCATAAATGCGAAAAATAAAACATCGAAATACAAGTTTTTGAATCGCTTTTCATTTACAAATTTCAATGTACATACATGGTCATAGTTCCCAAAATGAATCAAAAGTAGTTCAAAAGATTATAAATATAAGTTTAGACCCTTACGGTCATAATTACAATGCTTCACAAGAATTTACATCAACTAGGCATTTATTACAAAAATAATAAAAGTAAGCTTCTGTCCACCCTAACTACGCATTTAAGGGTTCATCATCAACCACGTCGCTGTCATGACCTGAAAAATGTTAAAGGAAGGGGTAAGCATGGAGGCTTAGTAGAAGATGCCTAAGGAACCAACTTTGGACTCCCTTGAGTCACACATCACACATTGGGGTTACAAAGGAATCCGGGATCATACTTGGGTTTTTTACAGCATTTACTTCACGAATCAATCTCAACAATAGCATTTAGGCATTCCAATACAAGTATTCATAGAATGCAATGCAATGCAATGCCCTTTATTTTCCTAACCCTAGTCTCAACCGACTCCAAATTTGGCCTTTACTAGCCTCAATTCCCACCTACGCTAACCGACTTTACCGAGCTGGGATTGATACTATCTCGGCCTCTTGGCCATTTGGGGCCTAGTATCAACTTTTTCACGTCCTACACTGGATCGTGCCCCGTTCTAGGTTGAGTTAGCACTAGGCTCGCGATACCCGGTCTATTTATAATTTTCTCTTTTCCGCCCATCCTAAGATGGCTAACTTGTCAATCTCTTTCAACTTCCTCACCATTCTAAAATGGCTCTAATGTCCTTCAAGTTCAAGTTTCCCACCATGCCATGCATATGAATGCAATTGCATCAACTTAACCCCCATTTTAATTATACAATAGAAATGACATCAATATGTCATTCTCTATAAAATAGATACAAGCATGACATTCTTTACAATTTAAGCACACGTATGGCATTCTCAATACTTTACTCACAAGCATGCTTCCCATGTAAAATTGTATCAACAAAATCATGCTGGCACATTAGCACAATTAGCAATTCTTCAACTAGTCAATGACAACACTTCATTTGCATGGAAAAAAAACATATTATACATCAAATACTAGCATGCTTTCATCACATCTTCTTCAATCATCATTTCATTTACAAAACTTGCATTCAACATGGTTAAGGAATCAAGGGAAGATTACTCAACAAAAGGCGAAGTATAGAGCATTAGAAATCTCTACCTCAAGGATCGCAACCAAACAAGCCCTTATGCAAGCCCTAGCATCAATGGTCTCAAAATGAAGCTCTTGACAAGTGGAACAAAACTCTCTCCTTGCTTATCATCAAAATCTCACCTTAAACCTCTCAAATTTGAAGATGAAACATGTAGTGATGTGTGTGTATAGATATAGAGAGAGAAAGAAGAAAATTTAGAGAGATAGAGAGAGAGCTAGCCAAAGTGGGGAAAGAAAGGGGAGCCAAGTTCAAATGGTGTGTATGGCCCTCCATTTGCCATACCTTTCGCTAAAGTTATTCATTTACCCTTATGCTTAATTGCAATGCCAAACAAGTCCCCAAAATATCTCCCAATGTATACTTACATATATATATATATGTATGTATATATGTGTGAAAAGACCACAATGCCCCTCACTTAAATGGGCAAAACTGGGAGAAGTTCCCGAGCCCGGAAATCATCCCGACTTTTGAAAAATTTTAAAATCAATTTTGCCGCCTCTAATTGACTTAAAATAGTTAAAATGCACTTCTAAAACCTTCGGCTCAAGAAAATGACCTAAATATGCCCGCGTCGCACGCAAAACGATGCGCAGAAAATAAATGAATAACAATTCGAAAAAAATCCAGAAAAATCCGGGACATTACATAGTGAAATTGATAGTTCTATAGGTTGTTAAGGACCACTCTGGTCTCATATACATCATTATGGTCCAGTATAGTGTCATTATTGCCATTAGAGACTGTTATGGCCCATTACGGTATTTGAATTTGATAGTAACCTTAAAATGTGCTTAATCTTTTAGGATAATCATCTTTTAAGAAATTTTACTTTGAAAAAAAAAAAGAAGAAATCCTATGAGCTCTAAAGAAATTCTTATATGCTTTTTTAATGAAGATTGAAATAAAGGAACTAGAGATTGACCAATAAACCTCTTCTATTTCTTAGTATTGAAGGGAGTTTCTAACTCTCATGGTCATATTCGTTTTTGTTATGACAAACGTAGTGAACCAAGAGCAAATCACGAATCGCGTCGGAAAAGTAAACACGCCACACAACGAACACAGTTTTTAGCGTGGTTCGATAGAAGTTGTGTCTACTGTCTCTCATAATCCCACTCCAAACCCTAAATGCTCTTATATAAAGGGCTACAAGATAGTACTAAACAGGGTCAATGACCCGCAAGCAAAAAACCGGTCGAAATTTTTTCCTGGGGTCAGCTTGAGCCCACACAAAGCTCAATCATCAGGTTGAAACCAGGTTGCAATGCAACCGGGAACCAAATTCAGGCCACAACATCACAATTTCCCAACACACAATTATCGTCTTCTTTTGACAAGGAAAATATCGCTTGATTATTCCAACCATACTGATTTTCTAATGTGTATTTCCTTGCAAGAGAAAATTTTCATCTTGGGATAAATGTAGTTTGGGTGTTGTTAAAAATACAAGAGGACAATATTCAATTTGGATGCTAAAGATTTTGAAAATATTTTGCAATGCCTTCCAAGAAAATTAATTAGATCAGAGTTATATGGGCCACCCTGCCTTTTTTTATTGCAAAGCGAATGAAGATGGCTTTAGCACTTTGACAATAGCAAAGTGCAGAATTTAACCATTTCATGTTATTTATTTATTTTTGAGTGACAGGCAAAAGCTTTTTGGTGTGGGAGCCTTATGATTCTCTTCAAAGAGGGTGTCACAACCATGCTTCCTTAGCACAGCCGAGAAAAAATAGCAGTGTACAGCATCCAATTGTCTAAAGTCCTATTGTCATATTTGTTACTGCTTTTCTCTTGCAAAATTAAACTGGTTACCCTTTTCCTGTTGCTCAACATTCATATGTGAATTTCATGAAAGAGTTCATGTTTCCTTCCATAGAACTCAAAATCATCTTACCCCATACCTTGATACACCCCTTTATGGTGTGGAGTTTATGGTTTACTATTTCCACCTCCACCCCCTCAACACACACCACCACCACATGTAAAACTTAGGGAGTTGGTTAATTTGAACCTTGTTTGCTGCTTAAACTTGAATGCCAAGAAAACTTGTTTTTAGTGACATCAATAGTTCCTTGCATATTTTTAATCATTTGCCAGCTTATTCAGTGTTAGTTATTGTGCTCTCGCAACAGTAAATAGGGCAAATATATTAATTCCTCAACCCATAGAAGTAAGAGGAAATCAGAAGGTAATTGAAGTGGGTCATGGCTTTCTGTACTTTTTATGGTTTTAGTTTATAGAATCTGTTGTACTTCAAATATTCTTTTATTTTTTAAATGTAATAAATTAAATGTCCACTGCTGTCGAGTTCAATGTTATACATCAGTGCAAATTATAACAATGGAGCAGAAGTTGTAGTGGGCGTATTGGAAGAAAACTTGGGTAGCCTTGATTCTGGTCAATTGTTGCATTTAGTTCACACTGTGAGATGATATAACTTGCTTTTAGTACCAAGGATTTGTGGAATGCAGCAAAGGTCAAAGTGGAGAGAGGGCTACCTTGAAGTTTTAATTTTCGTAAATAACGACTCAGTTAATCATGGCACTGGTTTGATTTTTCACATTTAAGTTCTAGAAGAGTTCAGTGGATGATGATTGTTGTTCTGTTTCTTTAAATATGAATGTTTGTTATCTGTTTAACTTGCATATATGCAGAAATAAAATGGACAAGGTTATATCAATATCCCCCAACTAATGTTAGGAAGTCAAAGGGAATAAATAGGCAACTGATGGTGCGTCCACGGTATCCTCCTATCATTTATCGCGAGAGTGAAATTCCTAATGTCAAAACCGATTCAGAAGTGGCAGTTGTCATTGATTGTGCCTGGAAAGTAGGGGACTTAATTGATTGGTGGACCTCTGATTCTTATTGGTGTGGACGAGTGACTAAAATTTTGGGCAATGACAAGGTTAAGGTAATACTTCTAAACTGTTCCAACTCATTCACACTGCTATCCAGTTAGCCAATTTGAACCTCTTATGTTGTTAATGTCTTTTATATCACGAGGATGTGGTGTTTGACATATAAAGATTTCGTGATGTTTATTAATATTTAATTTATGACATTTATTAATATTCACTAGTAAAATGAAACACTTTTTACTTTTTCTTTAATTATTTATTTCATTTTATTGCATCATGAATTTTGCACTGTCCAATCTACTTCATATTTTGACCATTTTATTTTGAGTATTTGCTATCAAATTATATTTGTACATATCCATAGAGATCTAGATGATGATAACAAGTCCTTGTAGAAGAATTGATGCTGCTGAATATCCTCTTGATATATAATATGCACTCTCTCCGGAAATTGTATCAAGTGTTCTGCCTAGGTCACTAGAGTGAATATTTTCCTCATTTCTTTAATCTCTCATTTAATGATAGATGAAAAGGTAGCTTTGATGACTTATTTTCTTGTAAGCTTGCGTTAATTCGGCCCTCTTTATCCTTGTTAATATCTTAATATAACTTAGAAAATCCAGGGGTGACTACATCGGGGCATTTAAGTTGCTTTCAGAAGTTCTATTTATTGTTGTAAAGATTCTCCTCAATTGAAGCATCAATTCTATATATCATCGACAAAACCCAAGAAATTGTCACTTTTTCATAAATACAACAATTGTACCTGGAGTTGGGTAACTTGTTCATAAATACAAACCTGGAGATGGCGCGAAGTATTGTTGTGATTAAAAGAGATTGTTCTGTCTTGGATCCTATGAGATGTTAATTCCTGAGATATATTTAATACTGAAATCAGAATTTGCCTGTCCTGTTCATTATTTATAGTTTCCGTTTGATAGTGCAAGTGTGGAAAATGGTGGTGGCAGCCAGTCTTCTTTGACTTCATGTTTTGTATATAACAGTGATTTTTCTCATAACCAAGGATTCACCCACGTCACCATCTGAACATGAGTAGGAATTGACCATTTTATAGAGAATAAATCATCTTCTAGTCTTGTTATTGCTTATAATGTTCTGTGAGTTCATGCAAGGTACTTGTTATAAAAGATATATGTTTATTAATATCCTATTTATATTTATAATTTTTGTAGCCTTGTTTCTCTAGATTTATTTGCTACCGCGTCCTCTGGGTGAAGGTTTATCGTATGAAGTTTTCTGCAAGGATCTACGCCCATCCTTGGATTGGTCTCCAGAATGTGGTTGGACAGTGCCTACTCCAATGGTAGCTCCCTCTGTTCCTCTGTTTGCATATTTGTATCTACATGTTTTTTCCTTTTTTCTTTAATTCAATCTTAATTTCAATGTTTTGTATTTTCTGTTGTTATTCTACTTGTACATTGTTCTGTTATTATTCTACATAATCAATTCTTTTGTGACGACCACTGTGGGCGGGTGTGATGTAGGCGAGTACTGGTAGGTTACAGGTTGTCATGATCCCACATTGCCTGGGAAAGGTTAAGTGCTATATGTATGTTCTGCACTCTTCTTTAACGTAACACGTTTTAAAGCCGTGATGACCATGAACCCATCACAGAGTTAAGCGTGCTTAACCTGGAGTAGTATCAGCTAAATGGGTGATCCCCTGAGAAGTCTCTGGTTTTGGGAAGCCAAAAACGGACAATATTGTGTTTGGGTGTGGATGAGACAAGTGCTATATGTAGATTCAACACCATTTTATGAACATTATAAACTGTTGACTGTGAACCTACCAGAACTCCGTTTCGGGGAGCCAAAAGCAAACAAAAAGTTGTCTATATATTTATTACCTTGGTTTAATGTGATGTAAACCAATTTTACTAAAAAATCAAATTTAGGCAAATACATACATATGTTTCATCTTCACAGATTGGCCCGGATTGGTTCCATTATTTTTACTTTTATTTTTATTTTTAGCGTCTAAACCGTCATTGAACCAATCTTATTCAAACAAAAAAATCACTAACGTATTTTCAACTTTATTATTCATCTATTTATTTATTTTAGTTATTTTTGAAGCAAGTTCTCTGAATGTTAATTTCATATGAACTCCACGTGTTTTATTAGATATACTTTAAATTGTAACAGACTTGGCTATATATATATATATTATAGTTTAACAAAAAAATGTATATATAGCAAATTACACTTCAGACTCTTGCGCTTTTTTTTTTTTTTACCAGAACTCCCCAAGATAAGACCCTTACGGACCCCCTCCTGGGGCACCAAACTGGGAATACCGAATTACACTTCAGACTCTTGCTCTTTATTGTTAAACTACAATTGACTGTTTTTATTGTCAATAACATTAATAAGCATATATATATATATATATATATATATATATAGTAAAATACAAATGATAACTTTTGATATATGTTTATTAATTTTTCAAATTTTCCAGTGGAATAAGGATGAAGAACTTCAAGAACATGACACAAGAAAAACAACAGCAAAAAAAAAAAAAAAAAAATTACAAATAAGAATACATTCATGTATCGTATGACTTCGCCTAAGACTGAAAATAGAATACTTTGTTTAGGTTATTTTTATAAAGGTAAAACTATTATCATCAATCTCGACCTTCTTAATATGATTTTTCAAAACTTATGCGCCATTGGTACTTATATTGTGTTTTTTTTTTTACGTTCGGTTATATTAAAGAGACGAGAATGAGCTATGATCGTTATGAGAGAAGGAAAGATGTAATTTTAAATTGTTTAATTATACCACTTTGTCTAGTAATATGTATAATATTGTAATTAGGATAGTATGATTATTAAAAACTTGTGTAATTTAGGATAATATTTAATTTAAAACTTTTATAATAGTCTACTTTTCTTCTCCCACTCTTCCGCCTATTTTTTTTATCCTTTCATTCCTTGTATTATCCTACCGAACAAAAAAAAATTTGTTACTTCCTTCCTACTTTATTTTCACAAATCTTCCTTCCTTCATACCCGAACAAAGCTTAAGAAAAAGGAGAATGAAAACTTTTTTTTTTTTTCCCTCCCCAGCAATATTCACACAAAATGGACTAAATGTTCTATTCTTGCCTCTAATTTTCAAAGTCAAAATATATTTTCATGTGACAATATTCAACAATACCAGTTTAATAAGCAAAATTTATTTAATAATTTTTTAAAAAATTATTAAATAAATTTAGAAGATTTAACTGATATGTAATTAACATTGGTTTTGTCTATTTATAATGAGTATGGGAGACCTATTAATTATGTTGTCATATCTATAATCTCTCCTAGGAGAGATTGTGGGGTACGAGTTTGCCTTAATTTTTTTTTTTTGATAAATAATTATAAAATTTTAAATTATCAAAAAAAAAAAAAAAAAAAATTATTGATGTATAAAGTCTAAAATTGTTTAGGACAAAGCCTAAATTTTTAAAGTCAAATCTATGTTACCATTCAAACATACAAATATGGTAAAATCTTTAATTATGTCATTAAATAAATTTAACAACTCTCTCAACCTTATGCTAATTGTTGTTCCGGAGGATAAAGAATATCCAAATTTCATCCTCAGCATCCGAAGCCATTCCGAATATCAATGTGTTTTTAAGTCACTAACCACCTGTTTTGATGCAGTTTTCTTTTTTGTGCCTATGTAGACTCTTAATAAGTTTGATTAAGAATATTTCTATTACTTAAAAGAGAATATATACCGTTAGAACTTGGTGATTTGTTTGATTTTTATAAATAATACTCTCAACTATTTATAGATACCTTCTCCCTAATTGACACTTAGAATGAATTACAATGAATGGTTCAGATCTATCCTCTAAAACAACCCACCTAAATATCTACACTTTTACAAAACTCTCTAAATCTATTTATTTATTTATGCCATGAATTTCAATTTCACAATCTGCACACAAATGTGGAAGACTTTAGACATCAACTCTGCAATTTTACAAAATTGTTTACAGTTTTAGAATATTCTATCCACTTTACAAATCTCTCAAAGGTCTCCAGTATTCTAGAATATTTCAACTCTCAGTACAATACTTCACAATCTCCATACAAATCTCTCCAAGCTCTCTAATATTCAATAAGACACCTCCTCAATGCTAAGTCAAATTCTTGAAGATTGTTGAATGCTGAAATAGTCTAACTAATTCAACTTGGTTCTATTATAGTTAGGGCTGCAAATGAACCGAGTTGTTCGGGTTCAACTCGTTAAAAGCTCAGTTCGGGTTCGTTCGTTTAGTAAATGAACCGAGCTTGAGCTCAAATTTCAAGCTCGTTTAATAAACGAACCAAACTTGAGCAACATTGAGCTTGACTCGTTAGACTTGTGAACAAGCTCGTTAAGTAAACGTCTTGTAGTACCATTCTACATTTAAAATATTTAGCCCATATTCTATTACCATTCTATATTTAAATGGTTTTTAGCTCATGCAAGTTTGGCCCAATTCACACCATTATAATTACTTAGTCCATCATCCAAATAGGATTGAATCTTAGCCAGTAATATTTAATTCATCTCAACCCTTGATTTGAAGATATAAGAATAACCTAATAGTAGACCACCGCAGCCCTTTTACGTTCTCTCTCTTGACTTCTTCACCTCCACTGGTGCCGAAAGCCCTCATAATGCAACATAGAACTCTTCTCCAGCAGCCCTTATCATGCAACACATAACTCTTTTCTCTTTAACGAATTTAAGGTCTGAGTAGTGCAACAATATTGTAGATTGGGGATAAAAACCTTGGAATGTTTGATTTAAAATTTTCTTTGTATTTCTATCCTTTTCTTTGTTGTGGAAGATGAGTTCGAATTGATTTTTTCATTATGGAGATGGAGATCATAAGGATTTCTTTATGGTCGGAGTTGAAGAACTGATTTCATAGAAGAAATTAAAGATTTCTGAAATTGGTGATTATGCCGAGCTCAAGCTTCTTGAGATTGGTTAGGCCGAGCTCAAGTAACCCAAAGCTCTAATCGGCTCAGCTCGGTTCATTTGTAGCTCTTATTATAGCATATCATTAAAATCCAATTGGTCCCACTTGAGTTGGACCGGTTGCAATTTTCCTGATTAGTTCCAGAATTTATTTCTTTAATTAGAAGATGTTCTTCGATGTAAACTAAAGACTTGTGAAGAAGGGTTGAAGACCTGATTAGCAAGACTGAAGACTTGTGGAGGAAGTTTTTGTAATGACTCGGTTATTTTCCTTCCTTTCCTTTTTCTGAAATTTTACGGATAAATTTTTTCCGTTGAATTTTCTTTTCCGAGTTTGTTTTCCCATCGCTTAGTGTCGTCTCAAGTGCTCAGAAATGGTTTCCGAGACTCTTTCCTTTGAACTGACAACTTCGTTTAAGAACCGAGTCATTTTCACATTTTCACTTTTTGGACACTATTCACTTTTCGTCTTTTTCCCCGTTTGTCACTTTTTGGCACAACCTCACTTTTCATGTTCGGAGTCGATTTTTGACTACACGTACCTTCATTCTAAGTGGTTTCCACGAAATACTTGTCTTTACTTTTGTAGAAAAGTACTCTGGTTGCTCCCGGTGTCTATAGGGGCATGGA
>JAOTQH010235027.1:0-13312 GCA_025631255.1 Cornus kousa
GCTTGCATGCTCTTGAAGTGTTTTAGCGATTGATGGGCCAAAAGAGTGTTTGGTCTAGTATGTAGAATTTGATAAATATTGTTGGTACAGAAGAAGTGTCGAAGGAAAAGAGAATTAGGAGAAATATTCTGATTATTATTATATATTCATCTGCCATAGCAAACTTATTGTTCCTCTTTTAATGGAAACTTTAAGTAGATTTTCCTACAAACTATTAACATGTTTTTGTTGAATTAAATGTCTTCCTTTATCCATATTTGGGTATTACCTTTTTCTTGGGCGATTTATATACTGCTAAAAGCATTAAGATGATCGCAATTGCCTAAGTGTGAGAAAGACTAAGCCTTCGACTTGCTAGGGGCAATGTTGTGGGTGTAGATTCTATCGAATGTGCCTGTTTTCTAGTTTTAAACAATAGTTACTTTGACTTGGATTCTTCCAATATACCATTGCGAACTGGTAGAGAAGGAAGTAAACCATAATAGATAGGCTTTTTGTATATACCAGAGGGCACCTTAAACCAACACCATTACATAGCTAATTCCAACAAAATTAAAAACAAAATAGTACCCATCACCAAATGCCAAAAAATATTTCCAATTCCATCAAAATAATAATAATAATTATAATGAAAAAAAAGAAGAAAAAAAAGAAGAAGATGTCAGCTGGGTGTGTACTCCACCCCCCAAAACCTTTTTTCTTTAAAGCATCATCTTAATTAATTTACTTAAGTCCAACATTAACCTTCACAGGTTCTTTTTTCTTAACAGCAACACTCTCTTTCAACTCAGCCTTGGGAGACTTCATATTCACACCTGCAGTTCCACAAGACAAAGCTTCTTTCTTGACCTTCACATCTTCTTCCTTTTTTGGTGTCACCACCGCTTCCTTCTTCGATGACTTCTCATCTCAAGGTGTTGAGACATAGCTCCTTCCAGAGCAGCAGCTTCTCCTTTCCATCTTGCTTAATTTTCCTTCTTCAAATTTGCAGAGGAAATTAGTGACTCAGTTGAGTGAAAACTAATGGAACTTATGAAGGATTGAAAGAGTATTGGGGTATTTATAGAATAATATGAGGCTGCTCATATTCTTCTTCATTCATTGTGCAATTTATTTACTTGTACATGATGGGCCTGGTATGCATGTACCACTTAAATGAGTGCAGTGCACTTTCAAGTGCAGAAATCCCAAAGGTGTGGATGGACTTCATTGACCCTTCATTAGGGTCCCTAGATTGAGTTTGGACTGCACCTATCATGTCTTGCCATCATAGATTAATCCTCCCTTTGATTGGCATATTTAGAGTAAATCTGTGGCATATTTAGACTAAATTTATTTAGAGCAGTGATACTCACACCGAACACTTATAGTGACTGTAAGTCGACCCTGTGAAAGTTGATGTCAGCAAAAACAAACAAATATTTTGTTTGAAAACTTTATGTACATTTCATAGTAGTATAGATCCCATATGTATGTACTTTATGTACATTTCATAGTAGTCTAATCCATTTTGCACATATTTAAATCGGGCACACATTCAAATCGGGCAAAAATGTCTCTTAATAGGTTCCATAATGCAATACAACAAAAGCAAGCCTAAAAATATCATCCTCGCCCTTTTCAACTGTACATGCATTATAAGATGATATGTTAGCCAATTCATCAGAAGATGAATTATAAGATGGATCACAAGGAGGATTATCATGCTTTAGCAAGTTCAATTCCCCATCACAATCACTGTTAAAGGAAATATCAGAAAACTGGAATGTTTTTTATGCATCAAGTTACCAAAGAAAAAATAATCATCAGGACTCTATCTTTTTAATAACATGCTCCTCATTTTTAGCGTTGACAGTGGATTATGATATTCATGATCTTCAAGATGGAAAAATGTCATAATTTCAAATGATTGTAATAACTATGATAAGTTTATAACAATAAATATCTATACTATTATTAAAAGTAAAAGTTTAAATCTATATCTGTAATATTATTAAAATTACAAGAGAGTCAATATGTTTCAAATCATTTGTCTATATCTATATTTATATCATATTAAAAGTACAAAGGCCAATATATACTATTATTGAAAATATAATAGATCAATGTGTTTCAAATCATTAATCTATGTCTGTAATATTACTAAAAGTATAATGGGATCAAGGTGTTTTAAATCATTTATAAATAAAATAATTATATGAGGGTTAAGGTGTTTCAAATATTCATAAATAAAATAATAAAATAATTTATTCATGTTAGTCAAAGTCCCAATTAATTGAATATAAATCATTATCATATGCATAAACTCAAAAAATTATTTTATTTTTTATTATCTTGTAATTTCTTTTAAAAAATACATATATTAGTTAAATATTAAATATTAATTTCATCACATGCATTGCATGTGTCTTTAATTAGTATAAGAATATATATTTATATATATATATATAACTATATATATGTGTGTAATTTATGAGCTCAAAACAAGTCTTGATTCTTGAGTCGAGCTTGTTCACAAGCATAATTTTAAACTAACGAACTAAGTGGACAGATGTTTGAGTTCGACTTTTTAGTAATTGAGTTCAATATTTTTATTTGAACTCGGCTCATTTAATAAATAAGCAAACATATATTTAATCTAATAATTTTATTGCCAAAATAAGTAAGCTCATTTAATAAGTAAGCTCAACTATATTTTTTTTTGTTAATGATAAAATATAATTAATCTAATAATTTTATTGCCAAAATTATGATATGACGTTATTGGAGATTTTTTCTATCACCTTTTGTATATTATATAGTTTTTTTCCACTTAACCCTTCTTTAATAATTAATTTTTGATTTTATCAAACAGCACTTTACTCTTGATTATGATTTATAAGTTTCAAAATGAAACGCTCAAAGCCAAAAGTACCATCAGTTTTATAAAATTTCAAAATATTAAAACCTAGAGCGCCTTTTTCTCTCAAATTTTCCTACTCTTTCTCACTCCTCTCTCATCCAATCAAAGTCGTAACAGAACACCACCACAGAGCCCGAGAACGAAGGTGAGTTGATGAATCGAACTCGTATATATTTTTTCTCTTATGTGCTTGAATCTTTTTTCTGATAGTTCTAACCCTTTTCTCTCTCCTCAAACCAGCGATTCTACCGTCTGCAAATCAAAACCTAATGGAGAATCAGAGTCAGCCGTCCGACGCACCTGCCATTCCCCAGCCCCCAGCTTCCGCCGCCGTTCCCCAACCCCCAGCCGCCGCCGTCCCTCCCCAAGCCCCTTTCGCCGGCTTCAACCTGGCTGTTCAGTCTTTCACCTGTGGATGCGGCAATGAGTATCAAATCAAGTTGCCGTACGGTGCTCATTTTGGGGTCACATGCCTGCAGTGTCGTGCCTATTTTGACATTGACATCCCCGCAAAGTATGCATTCTTCTAGAATAGAACAGAGGATTTTGCTATTTTGAATGTATTTTGTTCTGTTGTTGGATTTAAACTATTCAATTCATATTGTTTACTTATTATTATTATTATTATTTTTGTTTTTTTTCCCCCCTAATTTTCTTACAGTGATGGAGCTGTTTAAGCTGGACGCCGAGAAATTATGGATTTTCTATCTTCGGTAAGAAGTACATTCTCTTGTTCTTCTTCTATCCATTCACTTTTCTGTAAATCAATATTTGACTTGAGTTGGTTGTATGTCTACAAAAACAAATTTACTCTATATCCATTAAATGATGTTGTTTTAGCTTTCATATCACTTCAATTTCGGTTTGATTTGGGTATTTGAGACCAGATTATAGATTTGGGTGTTTCAAATACCCTAGGTCAGGTTTGGGCATTTGGAAGAACATCTCTCTTGTCAGGTACCTAAGTTGATGCTTTCTATGTGATTTTTGTAAATGAATTTGTGCTTACTTTTCTCCTTTTTAATGATCAGAGTTACTGGTCACAATTTTGTTAATGAGATCAGTTAAGTCTTCTGTTGATCACTAGCCTAAACTATGGATATTTTTGTTGGATATCAGTCAAATTATAATTCAGTGTGAATTTTCTCTCGTTGTTTCTCCCACGAACTGTTTGAAGTCCTTAATAAGTCCAACTTAAATAACTAGAATTTGATCATCAGTGGGCTAGTGCACTTAGGATGTGCTTCTTTTATGAAAATATTTTGTACTTATCGTAATCTGCTTTGTGTATTGTCTATTTAATAGAGCTCCTTTTTTATTTTTTTACTTTTCTTTTTATGGGCTAAATGAATTTGGTGTTGAATCACTACTTTTTGTATCTTTTAATTTGTGAATATGGTTGTGTTTTGTTGGAATCTTATATGGCTTCATGGTAAACTGAGTTGTAACATACTATTGGGTGTTAATTATAAACGATAATCTCCTAATTCCGATACCAGGTGAGAACAATTATTATTATTTTTTACCAGTGTTAACGTTGTTGTTGCTTATTCATCTTTTGTTGTTAATGCCATGTCTTTGTGAGCAATTTGACTTAGTGTTTTGGTCTATTCCATTTGTGTACTATTTGATCAATCTAGATTAATGGACAGGCTAAAATTTGTTTTGTATCCTAGACACTAAGGTATTTTCTCTAATATCTACTGTTCTCTTAAATCTTGTTATCTTAAAAATCTATTTCTGAGCTCTGCAGTCTGCCTTGGTAGCATTGAGAAAAGTCCTATGAAAAACTTGAAAAGATGTGAATCTTTTAGGTTTTGTACAGTATTTCCTTATGTGCAAAGGTTTATGTTCACAGTCCTCTGTCCTTTAAGAGCAAGTAGAAACATAAATATATATGAGGTTCTTGTTATCAACCATTACTGCTTAGATATCAAATTATGTCAACCCTAAACCTCTTTAGTTCTTGTCCTTCTGAAACTTTAATGTAATTTGATCATCCAGCAAGTTTCAAAGAAGCATTCTCATTTTATCTGATTTTCGCGGTTCAACATCAACTAATTTCTAGCTGCTCAAGGCATCTCATATTCTTGCCATCATCTTCTGCTTTTTTAATTAACAGTGGATAACCTGCCTAATTCCTTGCTGACTCATTGGTAAAAAATGCATCACAGAAAAAGCAATGCTGATAAAAAAGTTCAATGCTGCATCTTCTCCTCTTATTCTTTCAACACTGGTGCAGCCACATCTTTAATTACCTTATAATGAACACTAACCTCGTCAGACAAAGTGACAACTGATTTAACCAAATCAATCGAAGCTAGAGTATCCATATTACTCAATATTTCCTTCGCACATAGTGATGGAAGCAATTGCTCAATATTTTTCTCCCCAAGTTAAGATTTCTCCAACAACCAAACAACATTACAAGGACAAGCAGAGGCCGCATAACCCATCAAACAGTGGATGGTCAAAAACCATTTCCAGAAACAGTCTAGCAAACACAAAATTCTAATTAAAAATGGGATACACAAGCTTCTAATATATCTATAGCTGCATATAAAGCATACATCCAATCCTTTATAATCAACTCCTCACTCTTTAGCAGCCAGCCAAGTGGTCATGTAGACCAGAAATGCCCTGTCAGCAAGCAGTGCACCAACAAATATGACCAGCCCAAGATTTGTTGCCCAGAGCAAATACGATCACAGTGGAAATTAGCAAGACTATATCTATGATAGGAATCAGCATAACAAACTGAGCAACTCATTCGTTACATATTACCGTTCTTTTATTCCCAATATACTTCCAATTCATCTTTGCTCATTTCCTGTAATGTTTGATATCTGCAATGTCTAATAATTGCTTAGTATTTTCCTTCGCAACATATTCAGTCAATTTGTCATCTATATTGCCCACCTCCAAATTTACTACTCCTAAATATTCTAGAGTTTTAGTACAAAATTAGTTACATGCCAGTATCTACAAAAATTTAGGATCTTTATAAAAAATCATGGTATTTCTTATATCCTCCCATGTAAGAATATTCTAGTACATCAAATCTACACATGATTGTTTAGCTGGAAAAATGTTACTGAGCTATATCTTAAATGACTATGGTCGATTGATTGTGAAAGTATTTGTTAAAAAATGTCGAAATGACTAGGGACTAATCTTTCTTCTTTTTATGTTGGTTAATAAATATGTTGGAAAACAGATTTCGCCCTTCTACAAAAAACTGCTGTTATATTACAAGCATTACCTCTTGGGGAAAAAAAAAAAAAGTTCCATAGTGAAATCCATCCTGCAATATCACTTTTAGGCAGAAATTTTTTAGGTTTGGAGTTTTGTTTGCAAGAATATATATGTATATATATCTTTTTTGAAGTATGTTAACAACATGGAAGGAGACAACAGGTCCGTCTTTGTATTCTTTGAGTAGTCTTTTGTGTCAAATTTTCATTTGTATTATCCTCTTCTCATAGTTATAAAGGGAAATCCTTTAAATCATTCTTTCTTAATGGTGCACGCAAAGCCTTTTCATCTCCTAATGATTGGTCATATGGTTTTTTTACACTGTAATTTTTTTACTTTCCTTAATCATGTTGATTTTGTGTGGTTTTCTTTTGTCAAGGATTTACGTACTACACACACGCATATAAACATTAGAATTCCTAGCTTATGGCATCTCTGGACCTCTGGTGGTAAGCACTAAGCAGGTCAAATCTAACTTTGTTGCTTGTATTCAAATAACCCCCCGTCAATTTTGAATCATATGTTCAATTTTAGTTGGTCATGTGGATCAGGTTCTCTTGTTTAGGACTCTTAAAATAGTTTATGATAGATGAAAGATGATTAAGAATAATGAATATGCTGCTAATTAGTAGATGGATAATTAGAGGCTGTTTTGGAGGAGAACCAAAAGGAAGGTCTTTCCATTCCTGGTCTTTCCATTCCTCAAACTGTTAAAAAAACATCTTTTTGCACTTTCCTTTCTTTTTCATTTGATCTTTATGAGAGGATCGTAGCTTAGATTTGTGCCAAGGTTTCAGACCTGCCTGAACCGTCCAAAGGGTTATCGTAGATCAGACTCATGTCTAGCGGTAGCTTCAGGGAGTCCTCTCCTGTTATCAATGATGTTATGCAGATGGGCTCGAAGATCAGGCTCATTAAAAGGTCAGGGTTGTCCACATGAGTAAAGAGGGGTAGCATCTGGAAGTGATCACTGATGGCTAGAGAAGGCTTATTAGAAGAGCTTTAATATTCTCTTTCCTAGGTAACCCTTGAGCGCAGCTATAAATATGTTATCTTTCCAGTAGTGGTGGTCTGTCCCAACGTGAGATCTGTAGTTGTAACAGAAGGGATTTTTATCTGAATACCATCTGGTAACCAATTTTTTGGAAATTCTGTTTCTGATAATTGGACACCAATATAGGTGCATTTAACATGCATTTCTCCAGTCAATTCTTTTAAATCCTCAGACAACTCTGGAAATTGCAATAGTGACATGGCTAATATTTTTAGCTAATATATTTCTAAAAATCGATTGAGTTACTAACATGGAACATCTTATTAATTGGGCAGTGGAATGATACATGAAATGTGATGCTTGATAGTTTATGAATTAGTATGATATTTTCTTTGCCTATTGTAACTTCAAGTAGATAGGAACCTACATGGAATTAAAATAGTGTCATGGAAAGCTACAGTTCAAGAATAATTGACCTTTGGGTTTCAAATTGTAGTAGTCTATATTCATGGGTGGAATATTTGGAATTCAAAATGGAATTCTTAATATTTGAAATAAAATGTTGTGTTTGGGAGCACCAAATCAGCGCCTTGGGTTGGAATTGGAGAAAATTTAGTTCCAACTTTTAAATAATTACTAAAAACACATAAACCATTTTGACATGCACCTACTTAAGCTAAATTCATTTAATAAACACACTCAGAAGGTCAGCTCCTTAACAATTATATGAATGTAAATGTGTACTCACCTGTTGTAATTTTCTATAGTTAGCATTTAAAATTTAACGTCTAAAATTCAGCCCTTATGATTTTAAGTACTTAATTTTCATTTTTATGAAACATCGCCTTAGCTAGGTTTGTCTAATGGATTGTATGTTGTCAAAGGTTTTTCTTTAGTTACCATAACGATTTAGTTATACACATTACGAAATATAGAATGTTATATAATATTGATATATAGGTTATCATATCAATATTTAAAATATAAAAATTTCCTTGAGAACAATTGACATTTACTTGTGTAAAATTAATTTTATTATTATTCAAAGTCATTCCCACTGAAAAGTTTTATTAGCTCCTGGTACAGATTGTTAGTGCATGCATATACTTTTGGGGAGACTCGAACTCGTCATCTTTCATTTCAATTAAACTTGAACTCCCCACCTTCGCTTTGAAAAGTAGAAGAAGAAGATACCATTAGACCACATGTCTTGGTGGTAGACTCTAAATCTCTTTAAGATCCTCAACATAAATAATTTGTTGTCATGGGAAGCTCACACTTGGAGAGAAAGATCAGAGAACTTATTATACAAGATCTCTCCTCATCTTATATATTTAACAGGTGATGATGATATACGTTACAAATAATCCATTTCTTTTTTCTTTTTAATACAATTGCACTCACGAAAATCTTATCCTAGATTCATGTTATATTAAGAAATAAGAATAATGTTAAAAACTTTTAATGATGTTTGTGGAGGTGTGTATCACCTTGTTATTCCGGCATGGTGTTCTTTAGAACAGAACAGTGTTTTGTTATTTTTTTGCTGCACATTTTTTCTGTTGTTTTATTGTGGTCATAAACCATAAACCATTCACTATTGCTAACTTTCTTTTTCCCATTTTTTCTTACAGTGATGGAGCTTCTTAACTTGGCCGCTGACAAATACAATAGGATTTCTGGAAGTACATACATACTCTTGTTTCCCCTCTATCCAAGTATTTTTCCCTAAATCAAGATTTGGTTGCATGTAAGGGTGCCAAATACCACTTTATTCCATATCTACTCCAAGTTTAGAAGATTTAGATATGTGTTTTTTTTAAGTAATAGTTGGAATTAGGGTAAACGGGACATTCATGTCCATGAAGAAATATAAACAGTGAAACTTACAATTAGTTTGATCATGAGTTGGCAACATTTGTGCTTCATTTCCTTCAACTGCTTCGAAGGTATTGGAAGTAAGGTGTGGTCTTTGGATGATAAAATTAATTGAACAGATACAATTAAAAGTCAATCCTACTAATTTGATGGTGAGTGTGAGGCATTGTCACTCTTATCTCTCATGTTCTCAAATTTTTAACAAAATACATTTAATTAATCAATTAAATCAATTTTTACAATATTTTTAAAAAACTATACCATAGAAGAAAGCTTTTGTTATTAGATCTGATGATACTAGTAATGGTAATAATTATTTGTTTTTTTGGGGCTAGAGTGCTAGACTAAAATTGCGTTAATTTTATTTTTTTATTTTTTTATTTTATTGGTGTCGGCTCAAGCCCATCAGAATCTACCCTAAATCCATCCTTACTTGAGCTTTGCTTTGGAATTTATCTAAACAAAATTAATATTTTGGAAAAAAAAAAAAAAAAACAAAGAAAATTAATAGTTGTACTACGTAATAGTAATGTAGCACATTTGGGATACACTCGTGCAATTTCAAGCAGTGCTTCCTATATTTAAGAAGTCGTTAAACAAGATGGACTTTTGCGGTGCTTGTCGTTTTTCCTTATGTATGAGATTGGTCTGCCGGGAGTGTTATGCTTCTGAAGGAATATGCAAGCAAAGCATGTTTAAGTAATAGCAATGAGACTACTTATCAAAAAAAAAAAAAAAAAAAGTAGAAAAAAGAAAAAGAAAAAAGTAATAGCAATAATGGGACTCTCCATTTGAAACAGTACAACAAGAGTTATCATATGAATATATGATGTGGATATCTTTTTTATATATCTAATAATTTGCTAATTTTGTGCATCGAATATAGTCATTTAGTGCACCGAATGGTGCACAGGACCACCCCTCCAAACAGGAGGGATCTACTTCCGACACGCACCCACTTGAGCTATACTCATTTAATAAACAGACTGTGAAATTCGGTTCCTTAAAAGTGTTCTGAAAAATCTTCATAAATAATTATGTTATGTTTAATTGCATGAAATTGGCATTTTGAAAAGTTGTCCCCTTTTGTTGCTTGCATGCTCTTGAAGTGTTTTAGCGATTGATGGGCCAAAAGAGTGTTTGGTCTAGTATGTAGAATTTGATAAATTTTGTTGGTACAGAGATAGTGTTTAAGGAAAAGAGAATTAGGAGAATTATTCTGATTATTATTATATATTCATCTGCCACAGCAAACTTATTGTTCCTCTTTTAATGGAAATTTGAAGTAGATTTTCCTATAAACTATTAACATATTTTTGTTAGAATTAAATATCTTCCTTTATCCATATTTGGGTATTACTTTATTCTTGGGCGATTTCTATACTATAATGCTAAAAGCATTAAGATAATCACAATTGCCTAAAGTGTGACAAAGACCAAGCGTTAACGTTTTGCTAGGGGCAATATTGTGAGTATGTGCCAAATGTATCTGTTTTCTAGTTTTAAACAGTAGTACACTGAGTCTCTTTGATTTGGATTCTTCCAATAATACCATACCCTTTAACTATCATAATTTACCATATATTTTCTATTTTTCAGAAGATAATCGATTTCCTTTGTACTAACCAAAAGTCCCAAACATGCAAAAGAAACACTCACATTGTAAAGTGATAGAGAAGGAAGTAAACCATAATAGATAAGCTTTTTTATACATACCACAGGGCACCTTAAACCAACACCATTACATATCTAATTCCTACAAAATTAAAAACAAAATAGAATCCATTACCAAATGCCAAAAAAGATTTCCAAATCCATCAAAAAAAAATAAAATAAAAATGTCAGATGTGTGTGTGTATGTATGTAGTCCACCCCCCAAAACCTTTTTTCTTTAAAACATCTTAATTAATTTACCTAAGTCCAACATTAACCTTCACAGGTTCTTCTTTCTTAACAGCAACAGTCTCTGTCAACTTAGGAGACTTCATACTCACACCTGCAGTTCCACAACACAAAGCTTCTTTCTTGTCAACATCTTCCTTTTTTGGTGTAACCACTGCTTCCTTCTTCGGTGACTTCGCATCGCAAGGTGTTGAGACATAGCTACTTCCAGAGCAGCAGCTTCTCCTTTCCATCTTCCTTAATTTTCCTTCTTCAAATTTGCAGAGGAAATTAGAGACTCAGTCAAGTGAAAACTAATGGAACTTATGAAGGATGGAAAGAGTATTGGGGGTATTTATAGAAGAATATGAGTATTCTTCTTCATTTATACTACAATTTATTTCCCTGTAAATCATGAACATACTTGCATGCACCATTCAAATGAGTTCAATGCACTTTCAAGTGCAGAAATCCCAAACATTGACCCTTCATTAGGGCACTCTGTATTCCCTAGATTGAGTTTCGACTGCACCTATCATTTCTTGTCATGACAGATCAAAGTTATTTATATCTATTTGTATAGCATAGCTGGGTTAATATTCATTTGACGTAGTGGATAAGGTCAAATATAGGTCAAATAGCTCCCAGGGTATAGCGGCGTTGACAGGGATATGGGGAGTAAGTTTTTGAGGTCTTGCGTTTGAGTTACGTTGCTTACTTAAATGGTGGAGTGTTATGAAACCGATACACGTGCTTTATAAAAAAATATATATAGGTCAGCTATATTTGGTGAATAGTTAAGATGTATTTCAAAGAATTTTATGGAACACGTATATAGACATATCCATGTTTACTGTAAATGTGTTTTACACTTTTACATATATATATATATATATATATATATACATACATATTACATATACAAGTGTAAATGTGCCCGCACCTGCTGTAACTCCACAGCATTAATCATTGACGATGGCGAAGCATTTGAATACAGCGGGTGATGTGATTTTAAAAGACGTGTTAATTAGAGCACAAAGGAACTTTTTGTTATTAATATAGAGTCAAACTCATTGTTTTTAGTCGCGGTATAATAGACTCAAACAAATATCGATATTATGTAACGGTATTGGTTGTCACTAGGGATGGCAACGGGAGGCAGGTTTTGACTGGTGTACCCTCCCTACCCCTCTAACTATTTAAAAACCCCGCTTTCGTCCCAGCCCAAAACTGCCAAAACGTAAGGACTTTTCACCACATCCCCACAACCGTTTAACATCAATTTTTACCCTCGCGGGTACCTGTCTCGCACCGTTTAAGGTTATAATTTATTTATTGTTGAAATAGATTTTTTTTTTTTTTTTTCATCATCTTCAATTCTTCACCATTGCAACTTTCCTTCTAATCAAATTTATTTATTACTTTAATATTGTTATATTTGGTACTTGATATATATATTGAGAAATATATATACTAATGAAATAAGTGTATTTAAGTAATTTGCCTATTTAAGCGGGGTGGGGGGAATTTTCCTCGCCCTCGCACCAAACCCGCACGAGTTTCTATTATATCAAATCATCCCTTTCCAAATAAGCTAAACGATCCCTCAAAACCGCCAAAAATGAGGTGGGCGAGGCGGGTAAGCGCAGGGGCGGGTCAAATTGTTATCCCTAACTGTCACAGTTGTGATTTTTTTTTTTTAAAGATGCATATAGTGACCATAATGCGACTTTTTGGACAATAATTAGATAAATATGATTTTTTTCATGAATTTTAATATTTTTTTTAAAGATCATTTAGCATAATCAATAAAATTTTAATGACCGTTATTAAAAATACTTAGTGTTGTGCTTTTTGTGAAATTTTAAATACATTGTGTAAATATATTTAAAATAATAAAATTTATGAGTGTTATTTATTTATTTATTTTTTTAAAAGTTTCCCTTGTGAAAAATTCTCTCAAAAAAATTAAAATCGTCATTCACGAAAAAAAAAAAAGAAGAAGATTTTTATGAATATCGAAGCGGCAAAAAATCGGTCGCTTCATTGGTGAATTTGCAATCACACCGTGGACTTTTGTGAGAAAGTTATTAAAATAAGTTTCTTACATTTGTTTGATTGGATGTAAAATATTTTAAAATATTTTTTAGTATTTGGTTGTTGTAAAATATTTACGAAGAAAAAAATATATCTAAATTTAACAAAAATAAATTATTTATCAATTTTCGACAAGTTATTTTTCATGCCTCGCCGGATAGACTCGACCTTTGCTAAAACACTGACAAAGTAAAAATAAAAGAATATTTTTTTTGAAAAAAAAAATATTTTACGTCGAAACAAACGGAACCTTAAAGTTAATTGGAAATAACAAAAAAAGAAATGAAATATTTTTATTTTTAAGC
>JAOTQH010235045.1:0-13311 GCA_025631255.1 Cornus kousa
TTTTTTTTTTTTTTTTTTTTTTTTTAATTACGTGTTAATTGATTGAGACCACACCATCTAACAAATTTCCTCAATGTATCTTGTTTTCTCTCTTTTCATATTTTGTGTCTTGGTCATTCCGTAATAGATTAATAAATCACACAAATTGTATTTAAAATAAATGAGTTTAGATATTTTAATTTGTCTAGAAATAATAAAGAACTTTACAAGACTTTACATGATGATGACTAACATATCTAGAAAATTACTCTATTGTGTCAAATTAAATGCCCCTTTTTTATTTTATTTTTTTTAAAAAAGATTTATTTATTTTATTATTTTATTGTATTAGTAGTGAGTGAATTACTAAAATTATTCTTAGTGCACACTAATTGATGGTTTACTTTTTATTAATTTATAGTTTCAATGTAATAAGGTTAGAATGATAATATTATAAAAAATAATATATTAATTTTTTAAATGACACATTTATTTTAAGACATATAATAATAAAAAGGTGAACACTCATTCTCAGACGAAAAAAAAATTGAAATTTTGATAATCATACAAACATATTTATTATAATTAAATTTCTTAATTTGTTCATATAGTTCGATCAACTATATTATTGTGAAAGTTATCGAAGACAATTATTTTAAAGTCACAAATTAAGCAGATGCACTCATTTTAACATACTATAAGGTTACATCAAGTAACCTTGTTAGGAGATAAAAGTTGTGATGCAAATATTAATTAATTATTTTGATTAGGAAATAAAAATAAATAAAAACAATATATAAAAATAATAATAATAATAAAAAAAAACATACTCAATGATATGATCCTAGGCGTTTTTAACCTTTGAAGCCATAGATCGTGACTGTAATTGAGGCCGGACCACATGTAATCTTCAGGGAAATACGGTTCACCTTGCTAGCCAAGGTTTTCTCATGTCCCAACATAATTAGGTGCGATTAGAAAAATGCATGATTTGATCTGTATATGCGTGGATGACTTTTATATACCCTTCTTTGTTTTAAATTAAGTGTCATCTTTAAAAAAAAAAAAAAAAAAAATGTGACTCATTTTAAAATTTAGTTATTATTGGCAAAATATGTTTATTTGGCTAAACAATTAAATTTAAATATTATTTCTTTTGTTTGGTTGTTAGCAGTTACACTGCTGAGTGCTGGTTCATCTTCCAATAAATTTGCTGTCACATAATTTTAATTAAGGATAGATAACACATATTGAGCATTTCAGTTGAGCACCAATTAGTTAACTTTATTAGATTTTAGCTTTTTTTTTCATAGGTCTGCCATGGATTAGATTTCAATTCGAATTAATTCGGTTCAAAATCAATTTTGTTAATCTCATAATCTATTAATGATTTGAATCTGATAATGTGTTAAATTAACAAATTAAATATAGTATGTAATTAGTGAAAAATAAAATATATAAAAAATGGTGTGTACATCAGTTAAGAGTACTGGAACTCTTAATTATACAAGTTTTTCTTTAATTTTTTGTTTTTTAAGAAAATTATTTCCTTCCTTCTATTATTATTTTTCACTCTTTATTGTTTTTTTTTTCTTTAATTAAGAATCAAATATCTAATTTCTTCTATCTTTTCCTTTATAATTTTTTTTGGCCCTTCTGTCTCTTTCTCTCACTTTTTAAATTTATTTTGAAAATCTTAACAAATTTTTTTTCTACTTAATGGATGGACTTATCGAATTGGAAATCCAATAAACTACAAAATCAAATATGGATTGAAAAGTAAATAATTCATCCAAATTATTGAATCGGATTACATATATTCTTTATCAGAATAAGGCCGGACCAAATCCGATATGTTGATAGGTCTACTTTTGAGGGCCAAATATGAACTTAAATATATACTAATATTTGTGTATCAAAATATTTCACACTTGTATATGTTTCTTTTTCATTTAGCAAGAAGCATCCCAATCTGGGTCGAAGTGCTGTTTGGTAGTCACAGGGCTCCCAATCTGGGCCAAAAAAGTGCTGGTAATCACAGCCTCACAGGGCTCACTAAACAAACACCTTTGTTAGTAGAGCTACCAAAAATTTGTTGTCAAAATTTGTTTGATGAATGACGACACATTATAATAAGAAATTTTCATAATTAAATTATGGTTAAATTTGTTTAGTAACAATATTTTTTAAAACGAAGTCTTTCTATTTTTTTTTTATAATATCTTTAATATGATGTTAACACATTTGATAATAACAACTCTATAAAAAGAGTATAATTATCCTTTAAAAAAAAGGTACAAAATTACATAGAATATTAATTCTTTAAAAGCTCCAAATAAGTTTGCGAGAGTTAAACTTGATAACTATTAAAAAATACTTTAAATAATTACCAACACATCTAAATGCATTTTTTAAAAAAAAAAAATAAAATAAATAAAAGCACTTTTAAGCAGAAAAGCAATCCCAAACAAGTTCCAAGTATGTTTCCAACGCTTGCCCATATATTGCCTTAGGTTATGCAGTCAAGAAATACTGCATGAACTCAACAAATCCGAATTATTAACCATTGCATGTTATACTTTCTTGGTACCCAGAACAATATTTGACCTGTTTATAAAGGAATTTTCTCCAATTCTAATACCAAACCACCGATTATTCTATCCAAACACAGAATAAGAATATATAGAATAAAAGTTCAATGTCCTACATCCATCAGTTGTACAGAGCTTAAAAATATCATGTACCCTTATGGACTCTTTACACACCCATTTCATGCATAAGATTAGTACTAGGCAACAACACATTATATCAAGCAAACGACAAAATAGGAGCTAACTTGTTTGTATATCACTACAAAGAACTATTCAAAATGCAAACAGAGTTTTGCACTACGATGTATGTATCCCTTGTACCCTCCAACACAGCATGTATATACAAGACATCAACTGCTACTATACTTTATTACATATCATATCATAACTGCTACAAAATAGGAGGTCATTTGTGTGTGTGTGTATATATATATACACACAAATGAGGTAGCTTCAAAATCATCTCGACCATATTATCATAATGCTTCTTCTGTTCACATTTCTGTTGAAGTCACCATGCTTTGGGATTGTACAGCTCTCTGTTTCCTCCATCAACCCGCTGTTGATTAGACCCTTCAGAATGAGGTACGCAGAGTTAGTATATCGAATGGGATTTTACTTGGCTTATAAAAGAATATTTTTGTTATACGAGTTAGCCCAACTAATGTAACTTAAGTTAAGAGTGACGCTTGGACTATCTAGCAGTGCACTCTGTACTGTATCACTATTGCTTCACTTGAAGCATTGTCTAATATAATTACATACTAGAAACATTTTTAGCTGCCTCCACTTATTTGAAGTGAGGCTTGGGCAATCGGGGCATTCCACACTTTTTTATTTACTAGGCAAAGTAATTTGCATTCACAACCTACACCCTGGATAGTGATGGTATAATCATCATCTTTGCCATACTATTATTCAAAAAAAGAATGATAAATGACAAATCTATACCCTGCAGAAGCATTTTGACAAACCACACAGGAAAAGCTGGGAGGGGGATTAGAGGAAAACAGAAAGGTGGTTATCTGCCGGTAATTATTAGCATTTGCAGTGTTAAAGAAAGTATAAACATCATAATATTTATGCCTACCAAAAATACAAATCAAAATATTTATAGGACGTAGCATTAAACATAAAATTCATGTCAAAGTTTGTTCTTTCCTATATTATGTTCGTATTCAGACTTCACTCGTTCAGGTTGAATGCTTTGGATCAAACAGTTAGAAACATGCCAGTTTCCAAACACATAACATCTTTAAGTTTCCCATCAATTGTAAGATTTTCTTTTTCTTCTACATGAAAAATTATCAGACTATGTAATCCTTGTCAATTGTGGATTGACAGATCATATAAAGAACTAAATATTCTGACAATTTAAACCAGTTATCATCTCTCATTTTTATGAAATGGTTTTAATCATGTAATGAGTGCTTTTAATATCATACTTGTTGGGAATATTTAACTCCCGTCAACCCACTCAACGGTCAGCAATTATTGAAAGTTAAATCGCACACAGCGGAAGCATTATCATCACATCATCACACAAGCACATATAGAGATAAAAATCATACACATCCACACACAACACAATATTTTACTATTATGAATCAAGGAATAGAATATACAACCAGAGAGATTTAACTATTATGAATCAAGGAATAAAATATACAACTAAATGTCAAAATCCCACTCACTCATCATCTCTTTTGAGACTACATGCATGCACTCGAGAATTACATATACTCTCCCCTCTCCTCACAACATTCACCCTTAAACCCCTTACATATTTTCTCTCTTCTCTCTCTCCCTACACCTCTCAACCCATCTCTATTTGTAGTCTCTTCAAACCCAATTTTTTGTTGGAAAAGTATTCCTCAACTTGCCTACAAGGAGTTACCATATCAGGCTTCAACTCTAAAATAGCTTCCACATCCAACTGGTTCAATTGGGGTTACAATCATGTCAAACTGGTTCAAGAAAAAGTTGAACTAGTTCTAAATAACTTGAACCTCTCCTAGAATACTACTTGCACACCAAATTCGAGCCACAAAACCCAACAATCTACACCTTGGCTTGAATTCGGTCTTTTACGTGCTCCTCTATAGCTCCACCTCGAATAAAGATCACTCTACCTCAAACAAAACTCCATCCATCATCCCCATTGGTGTTCAATTGCTCATGCATGGCAACCCACCAATCAATCAAACCCATCCTCATCAATTGTTTTTCTGGCTCAAAGCAACAAACCTCTCTTCATTGCTCTTTATCGGGCTTAGAGCAAACCCCTTTATTCCTCACACCATACTTGGTCCATCTTGAGAACTTGCACCCACTCTTTGGCTTGTCCCCATCAACATACCTTGTGTTATCATCAACTCTAATTGATTCTCTATAGCATCATCTCACGACCATCTGGCATACCTTGTATCATCATCAACTCTGATTGAATTCCATAGCATCTCACGACCTTCCACACCAATCTTCTGTTATGATCTTCAGGACCAACCACAGGCTCTGATACCAGTTGTTGGGGAGTTAAATCACTCTTTCATCACACACAACAGAAGCATCACCATCACACAAGCATATATGGAGATAACAATCAAACACATCCATGCAAAACACAATATTTTACTTGGTTCATCCAACTCTAGGACTACATCCTTGGAGAGAGATTTCACCATTATGAATCAAGGAAGAGAATGTACAACCAAATGTCAAACCCACCCACTCATCTTTTTTGAGGCTGCATCTATACACTTGGGAATTACATATACTTTTCCCCCAGCTCACAACACTCACCCTTACCTTACATCTTTTCTCTCTTCTCTCTCTCTCTACACCTCTCAACCTATCTCTATTTAAGGAGTCCCCAAACCTAATTCCTTGTTGGACAAGTATTCCACAACTTGCCTACAAAGATTTACCATTTCAGTCTTCAACTTTAAAATAGCAGTCGTCGAACTGGTTCAACTTTTCTTGAACTGGTTCACTTGGGGTTACAATCATCATGTCCAACTGGTTCAAGAAAAAATTTAACTAATTCCAAATAACTTGAACCTCTCCCAGAACATTACTTGCACACTGAATTCTAGCCACAAACCCAACAATAGCAAGGCCGCCATGATTCAACATCAATATGGTCCATAAACTTGTCAAAGAGCCTAGGAAGAATAATAAGCAGTGGAGTCGGTGCAGGCACCACAATGCAAACCCACAAAAATTGAATATAGGAGGCCTTTTGAATTTAAATGACCAATACCCACTAAATGATGGGTCCTAAACTTAATATAGGAGGCCTTGTGTTCACTAAGGAAAACAAAAGTCCAATCAGCTCAAAATTTTAGTGATGTCACAAATAGTACCTAATGCCCCACAAAAGGCAGGAGCAGTACTATGTAGTGGCCTTTTGGCTTTTACCAATATTACAGAAGAAAATTACATGCCTTGATTCAACTGACAAAAGCAACTATTATTAGATCTTTGTGTACCCAGATAACTCAGGCAAATTGTTTCAGCAAACCCAAAAGTTCCATTGTTTCGTTATGGATTTATAGATTCATTTATTTATTTTAGCAAGGTAACCCACTCCTATCCATTTTACTTTGTTACAAATAACAAAAAAACATGCAAAGTGTCAAATATCTTGAATTCTAAAGTTCTCACCATTGTTTATGCTAATTAAGCTTACTACTTCTAGAAAGGTATGTGGTATGCAGAGTAGCAGCTAATTACCATTCCTCAAACAAAGAACTATATTGTGGTACCTGATGAATGTTCAGAGAAAATTCCCTTGAACCTGCAGCTGAGTTCCCAAGCCCATCTCCTCAGATGCCTCATCAAGGTAAGTGAACCTTTCCTCTTTTACCTTCAGTAATTTCTCCTCAACCTTGGTGCCAATATTGCAATCACAAGAAGGAAGTGACACCGTTTGATTGCCCCTAACTGGGCGGAAGATTCCCCATAGGAATGGTTCTGATTTCAATACTGCAGTAACAATAACATTCAAAGACATCAACTTCACGTGGGTATCATGAAGACCAATAATAATTGTAAATTTGCAAGTCTACAAGCAACCTCTTTGCAATCTCTTTCAAAATCATAATCCTCATAAATTACAGGTATTTTCTAAATTCACTTTATTGTTGCCTTGTTATTTTCTAAAACTCTTTCATCTGCGTTTAACTTTTCTTTTACAGTTTTTGCACGTGGTATAGTTGCATATTTCTCCATAATCTGTATTTCTTATTGCATTATGGGAACAGGATAGACTACATAACAAGCAGCTGAATAGAACTACAAATTTATAACTGAACAAATTGATACTATTGCATAGCCTAAAGGCTAAAACATGGGCAATTCCATGACCTATTTATAGTAAATTAGAAAATTAAAACTCCGCTTCGTGATAGAGACAAAAAATTAAAAAATCATTTCTATTTAATTAGAAGAAAAGCTGAAGACACACTGTAGATCATATAAATGATAGAGCTCACCCGAAGAAACATACAGCCATTTAGAAGTGAATATCAATAACTCCACACCATTTACGTAACTCTGATCCTTCACAACCTTTACGCAACTCCGCAGTACCAAATCTTCCTTGTCCATTCGCTGCAAGAGATGATCATACTGCTGTTTGGATCTGCAAAGGAGAAGTCTTTATGAAACAGCATACTATCTTTTACAAAATTTTCAAATCAATACCTGAGATAAGGTGCACAAGCAAACCTCTCAAAATTGCTAGGGAAAAAATACAGACCAATATCATTCTCGCAAGGGTGATAATTCTTAAAGATACTTTCCCATATATTGCAACGGGGCAGTAGTGTGGACAGCAACCATCCAGGCAATTTTTTTGAGAACTCATAAGCTTTTCGATGAACTCTTACTGGAAGATAAGACTGAAATCCATCGTAGAATTCACTACTAGAAACGGAATCAGAGATCTCAAAGCTTCCACTACAGAGTAGTACAAATTAGAACTATCAGGCATACAATATTACACATACAAATTGAAAACTTTAGCACATTCAAATAGAGAACGGAAAATCCAGAAACTGCCAATTGTATACATATCAAATTATTAAACATACAGAAAAGGTACACTTGAAATTGTAAGTTGTTAATGCATTTCGAGTCTCGTAATGAAATGGGGGATTTTTCAAAGAGAACACTCTTTGTTAAAAGGAATGACTAAGAATTTTCATGTTATGAACTTTAAAGAAGAAAACAATCAGAATCTACGTGTTACTATTTGCTACTCATACATAACTGAAGTAATGAACAGCCACAAATTTGTAAAGGACTTCTATTTTAATGGTCCACAAACTACGTTAAGTGTAATTTTGCCCTTTGACTATGTGTAGAGAACCACATCCTTCCTCATAGTCTAAAGATATATATGATCCTAAATTGAGGGGAGTGGAGTTAAAAAAATCACTGCAGCCAACTCTAAACTCAAGGAGAAGTCTTGGTTAAGCTTCAATTCCTCAGTCAAATACGCAGCTGAAAATATGGCTACAGTGCAAAAAGGAGAAAAGCATTAGTTTAGCCAACCACAAATTGTTAGCATAAGGCTTAGTTTCGAATTTCTTTTAGCTGACAATGTTAGACAAACAATGCATGGGAACCAGAAGGACTGTGCCCCATAATGAGCGAGAATAGACCTCTTTTATTTGTTTAGAATATGTTGGAAAATATAAATAGACCTCTTTTATACACTCCAATGCATAAGAGAGATTTTTCCACATCTTAGACTACTGTTTCAACTGTGTTCTAGGGGAGGAAAAGAAAAATATAATGAAATGGGTTTAGAAGAAAAAAAAAAACTAATTTGAAATTCCATGCAGGACACTGATAGTGATATGGAAGATGGTTCTCATCAGGTCATCCTAAAACAATGATCAATTTTGATACAAGTATGTGCTTGAAAAAGATCCAATATGTTTGCATATTAATGAACATCACACCCTACAAATGCTAAAAATGGGTCTGTTTCACACAAGTTGCTGGAGTTAAATTGCAAGCCAAAATATGGGCATAACTGTAAACATTAATTTCAACCTTGTTCGAATAATCTTTTTAAGAAATTATCTTGATGTCTTTTCGGTTTTTTTTTTCCCTTTATCATAGATGAGTACAAAATCATGATAAAATAGGTTGCTCACCGCCAAGTAGCACCCGTAGCAGCGTTATTTACCAGACATTTTTTGAGTTTAGGAAGCATATTCACCAGATCAGCTCTTTCAACATCATAGTGCATAGATTTAACATCAGCGACAAATTTACCTCCTAAACAAATAAACATTCAAAAATCAGAAGATTCACTCATGCAAGTAGACAACCAGGGGATGATATTGCTCAATTGATTGCACAAACAGGTTGTATTTATAAGAGGTCAGAGATTCCCATGCCTGAATTATGAAGTGATATAGCATCCTCTGATGGTAAAGGTTCACACTTTAGCCCCTCCTGTATTTCCATATGTGGAGTTCCAACTTCTTTAGCAGGCATTAGGGAGTCCATTGGCTTTTTTTTAACAATAGTCTTCTTCTTATGTGCTAGGAGAGTCCTTTTTCCTGGAACAAAAATCATATGATGTATCCATAGGATAAAAGCCTAGTTGCAGAGTTGGTGACCTAAGCATAAAATTCTGTCCAACAAATTTACGGAAGAGACAAAGACAATGGACACCCAATAGGTGAATAGGCATACAACCTATGGGTACAAATACATCTGGCTACTCAACATCCTCACATCACTGAAATAAGGATGCTGAGATGGATGATAGGGGTAACTGGGTAAGTAAAAGAGATAATATTACTAATCAATATATTAGAGAGAGATTAGGTGCGACACTTATTAGTAATAAAATACAAGAAAGTACGCTTGGATGGTTTGGTCATTTACAATGGAAGCCAAAAAATGCATCAGTAAGGAAAGGAACACTAGTTCAAATAGACTTACCAGGCAAACCAAATTAACTTGCAACGAGATTATATAATAGACAACAATGGAAAAAGAGAATTAATGAGACCAAGACAAGGAAGATGATGATGATGATGACACTTGGTTAAAATTATGATTTTGAAGCATGGGAAGTTGGAAAAACCATTTTGAAGTATAGGAAGTTGGAAAAACAATTTTCAAGTATAGGAAGCTAAAAAAACGATTTCGAAGTGTAGAAAGTAAAAAAAAAAAATTGATTTTGAAGTACAGGAAGTTAAAAAAACGATTTGGAAGTATAGGAATTTTTTTTGTGAAGTATAGGAAGTTAAAAAACAACTTTGATACAATTTACAAACTGTTTTATCAAATCCTCGTCCTCCTCCCTCATTGGGCCTATGATCAATTATCCGCATATAAGTTTAGTATCTCCAAAGTACTTAAGAAAATGAACTGTAATTTAACATCAGGAAAAAATAATTTCCGTAGCCCAAGTTGATCTAAATTCAAATCAATTTACACGTCACATAGAAATTCTCTGCAGAAATAATACGGAAGATGAATCTCACTCATGAAAGTCTCTGGCATTTGAGATGCTTTTCGTCTAACTGAATTGATTGTACCTTCCGTAGGAAGAGTGTCCACTGCATCAGACTCCCGTGCAAACATGTCGTCAAGACAATCATTACAAAACCATACTTCTGGAACTCTCTTGTGTAAGAGCTCCATGCAGTATCTGAAAATGAAGAGTAATAACAACATTTTTTAAAAAGGACTTAAGAAGAGGTATGCAATATGGCTGATTGCATTGCAAACAGGAACTAAAGCTGGCCATTTAGCAGTGGTGTCAACCAGAGCAAGACCAAGTTAATAAACTGGGACTCTTTACAAAATTAATTTAATTTTACAAGACAAAGTAATTTAAGTGATACGGGATAAATCAGACAACTTGGCCCGGAGTTACTGATCTCTCTGATTATATTGCACCACCGCAATCTCATTGCATGTGGGTTATATCAATGAACATGGTAGGATAACACAACACCAGGTTATACTATCAAAACAGCACAGAGAATCAGAACATGCACTGTCTTACAAGTTTATGTGCACACACTCACATACGGAGGAGAGAGACAGAGAAAGAAATTGAGAGAGGTTTATCGTACATATGTTCACGAGCTATATTGCATTTAAAGCAAGTTGAAATCAACTCCGCAGCACCAATTGAACCACAAATATCACATACTTTGTCCTGTACAAATTGACAAGATGTAAGTTGATATACATTCATAACTCTTCAATATATTTATTTATGCTTAGTGATGGATGTATAATTTAAATATCCGTGATTAAAGGAATGTTACTAAATTAACGCACTATCTCATAAGATTGAGATAGACTTTACAGATTACGATAAGGATTAAAGATTATGATAAGGATTAAAGATTACAACGAAGATAAAGATTACAGGCTACGATAAGGTAACTCTACGTGACATCCTGACCTAAGCCCTATAAAAAAGACGGGCTAATCAACGTTTGGAGGTACGCAATAAACCCTAACTCACTTTCTTAATTTCTTTCAAGAGATTACTGACTTGTTCGTCGAAGCCTACTCCACTGGTAACACACCGGTGTTTGTAGAATCACTTTTTCTTCTCTCTATTCAGGAAGTCAGATCAGATCCGGGTTGCGCAAAATCCATTTTCAACACGTGGGATAAATTTTACAGATCTTCTGGCATCAACTTCGACTTATGAGTAGAACTTGTTCATTTACTTTGGTGTCCAAAGTCCATATATTTAATTGGTTTGTTAGGGAAAGTGTGCTTGTATTTGGAGGGGCAGCTTGTAAGCAGTCTTACGGAGTGTAACATACAGCTTTTATTGATGTATAGAAATGGTTTCGAGAACAAGAAATATGAGAATTTATCAGTTTAAGCCAATTAAAGATTTGCTATGAAGCTAATAGTTATAAAAACTATTCATACAGAATAACATAAAAAAAACATGGGATACAAAGAGTATTCATTCCCGAAATTGTGTGATTATGCAACAAAAAACATGACAAGGAGACGGATATTAGTAAAAGTCAACAAAATAACTCCATGAAGCAAGAAGCAAATTTAGTTGTATAAGGATCATCGCTGTTTTGACACCAACAAATTAAAGCGAAAGGGGAAAAATTGGAATGTAACGTTGCAAATGTTATCTTACAACAAATTTATAATCACTTTCCTTGGGCTAGAGACATTCACAGGACCACCAGACATGCAAGTCTTAATCCTTAGGTTAGAGAAATGAGTGCTACAAGGAATTATTTAGAGTCTCACCAAAAATAGCTTCAAGAGGTGAACCAGTAATGCCAACTTGAGTTCTAAGAGATTACACTTTGAGTTTTATATGTATTACATTATCCATAAATTCTGAAAAAGTAATATTAAGTTCTAATAAATGATTGGGGATATTAAAGTGATGCTATCCACATTTTTGTTTTCAGTTAAAAATCTTAGCACCAGTGATTGCATGCAAGATCAGTAAATCATATGCAGAATGGTATATTTCAATAAATGGAAAATCAACACTTAAAGATTATGAGCATCAATTGCAACGATTCAATAGACAGCTCATTGGGATAGATGTAGATGGACAATAGGCCCCTAGAACCGTATCGAAAGTTTTCTCCTCGTACGCCTTGAGAAAAAATGATTCGAAGTTATTTTGATGTATAGAATTACAGTATAGAATTCAAATGGTAAATGGGCCATGAAATCATCAAATCAATTAGGGTATGATTTAAGTCCTTTTTTTCTCCTTCCTTCCTGAAAAAGAAAAAATCATTTGTACTCATAACTCAAGTAGGATAACTCTCAAATAGCTCAAAGAAAATTCTTTAGGCATTTATTTCATTATTGAGTGGTCTCTAACCCCCCTTTTTTGTTTCTCATTCAAAAACAATTTTAACTGGTTAATTTTTACTCTTTTGTTCTAGGAAGGATGCATGCAAGTTCGTTCCTCTTTCCATAAATTGATGCTTCATAGTAGATATCCACTAAGTTTGCCCTTTACCACACCATGTTCTAGTTGTCGGAGAAGCTCAACTCTAGTCCTTACAAATATATACTTTTTTGTGGAAGATTGAGAATCGCATTAAAGGTAAATGCAAGAAAATAGTATTTACTAAACTAAAAGCATCCATCAGCATGTAAGAAAACTCAGTTATATATACAGATATATGTATATGTATATGTATATGTATATATATATATATATATATATTCGTTTGTGATACAATCAGACACATAAACATATATATAACATTATATATACGAATATATGTAACAAGAAAGTCATACAAATAACCCAACTGGTTCCAGAACATGTAATTAACAGATTAAGCATCCTGTGAAAATGTCAGAGACTGAAGAAAGAAAATGTTAACCAGAGAGAGAGAGAGGGGGAGAGAGAGAGAGAGAATGTCAAGAATCGTCAATGTAAGCAACAGAAAACATTAATCTATTATTTGAATAGACGGCAACTATGCAAAACACATGCAAACACATAAATAATGAATATATAAACATATATATATTATAAAATTGAAACCATCAAGAAATTTAAGAGCAGAGAAAGAAAAGGCCATTATCAAACTTGGATAACACATAATACAAAAAGTCACCTGAATTTTTTTTTTTTCCCCAGAGCAAAGCCAAAATAGGAATGCCCAAACAGGGTTTTGTTTTTCTTTTACGAAATTTCATTGCAAAGAAATCAAAATTGCAGTATATAATCTAG
>JAOTQH010235072.1:0-13302 GCA_025631255.1 Cornus kousa
AGGCTGAATGTGGTTGGAGGATACATGCAAGCAAACCTGAAAATGAAGATTGCTTGATTATAAAGACCTATGTGCCAAAACATACTAACTGTTTATGGTTTCATACAAATGGACAAGCCTTATCAACCTTCTTAGCAAACAAATATTGTGAACAACTGAGATTGAACCCTAAGATACCTGTGGGAGCACTTAAAAGAACCATTGCAGCTGAAATGGAAATTGATGTGTCCACACATAAAGTTTATAGGGCAAAAACAAAGGCATTAGAATTGATTGAGGGGAATGATGGTAAGCAGTATGGTAAAATGAGGGATTACCGTAGCTTGATATTGAGAACCAATCCTGGCAGTGTAGTTAAAATACAAACTGAGCCCACTACTGATGAAAATGTTAGAAGGTTTTAAAGAGTCTTTATTTGTTATGTTGCAAAACAAGGTTGTAGGCCACTAATTGGTGTAGATGGATGCTTCTTAAATGGTCCTTATGATAGTCATCTACTGAGTGTGTGGTCTATGGATGGGAATGGTCAAACATTCCTAGTTGCAATTGCAGTGGTAGAGTCTGAGACAAGAGATTCTTGGGAATTGTTCATGGGAGAGTTAATGGATGTTGTAGGGCCATACGATGATATAATCTTCTTATCTAATAGGCAGAAGGTACAATTTATTTTAATGTATTGTTACACACATCTTTCCACACACACTCACTTGTACACACACTTACTTGTACACACACTTGCATACACACTTACTTGTACACACACTCACTTCTACACACACTTGCACACACACTCACTTGTACACATACTTAATTGTACACACTTACACACACACTCACTTGTATACACACTTGCACACACACTTAATTATACACACACTTACACACACACATTCACTTTTACACACACTCAATTGTACACACACTCACTTATCACACACTCACTTGTCACACACTCACTTATACACACACTTACTTGTACTATCACACACTTGCAGTCACACACTACCAATTTTTATTGACATTTTGATGTCCTATTTACGGGGTTTAGTAGAAACCTTTGAGAGCATGATAGAGGGATTAGATCACAGGTTTTGTGTGAGTCATCTTTATGAGAATTTCAAGCTCAGATTCAAAGGTCAATAATTGAAAATTCAATTATGGGAGGCTGCAAGGTCATACACTGAAGCATATTTCCAGCAACACATAAGAAAAATCAGAGAGTTAAATGTTGAAACTCATGATTAGTTGACAAAGGTGCCAGTTCATTTGTGGTCAAGGTCAGCCTTCACTAACACTACAAAAAATGATGTGTTATTAATAACATTTGTAAGAGTTGAATGCTGTAATCCTTGAAGCAAGAGATAAGCCGATCATATACATGCTTGAGTGGATTAGAAGGCATTTAATGTTAAGGTTTCAGTGTAAGAGGGAGTGGATGCATACACAGTTTGGGTTGTTATGTCCAGATATCCAAAAGGCATTCAACAAAGTGAAACAACAAGCTTCCATGTGTAAGGTTCACTATGCTGGTGACGACAAGTATGAAGTTCAATGCTATGGAATCAGTGAGGCTGTTGACCTTGACACACATACCTGCAGCTGCAGAGTTTGGAATTTAACTGGTATTCCTTGTAGGCATGCAGTGGCATGTATATTTACTAAAAGGGACACTCCAGAGTCATATGTTCACCCATTTTATCACAGAGAAACCTATATGAAGTGTTATGGTGGTATGATCCTTCCCATTCCAATGGGAATGTTGATGAAAAGTGACAGCATTGACACATTGCTTCCACCACACTATTGGAAACCCATTGGTAGGCCAAAGAAGGTTAGGAACAAGAAGAATGATTATCCCAAAGGTTCTACCAAACTTAGCAGATCAAAGGAAAGTCTGAAATGTTCCAAGTGCAAGGAAAATGGTCATAACTCAAGGACTTGCAAAATACCTGAACCATTGGTTATTGATAGACCTCCACCAAAAAGGGGTGGTAGACCACCAAGTGTTAGCAGAGGGAGAGCAAGAGGACCTGATGGGATGCCTGCAATAGCAAGAGGAAGAAGGGGTGGTAGAGGCAGAGCTAGAGGAGTTGATATTCCACCTCCAACTGCAAATCAAGAGGTATGGTTATTGGTCAATTTTACTTCAATTTTAGTAAAAAGTACCATATTCACAGCTTTAATATTACATATCATATTCAAGCTCACTTATTGTTTTACCACTTTTCATTTCAGGTTCAAAATATACCATTTTCTCAATTGTCACAAAGCCAAGCATCATCTTCTAGGTATACTGACAATAGTCCTATAATCTACAAATTAAATCTTAAGTCATTGAGTATCATATAATATGCTAATTAACTTGATCTATTGTCATTTTTTTATTTCATTGACAGGTCAATGATGGAAACTGGGTATGCATGCTGGTAGTGAGAATGGCCAGACTTGATGATGATCCTATTGATGAATGTTTTGTTATACTTATGACTATTGCTGACATGAAGACTCCCATTTTTTGGTGATTGTTCAAGTGAATGGAGTGAAGACATGTTATCTTATAATGGCTTTTTTGTTTATCGTCAGTTTGTGATCATGTGAAACAGTAGTACAAAACTAAGATGTTTATTGTCAGCCTTTTTGTTTATTGTCAGTCTGTGTATGAAGACTTTATTATGAATGTATGTTATCTTTTATCAGTCTATTTATTAGTGTTTTAATTGCTGCATTTAGTTTGCTTGAACTGTATAACAGGTGCAGGTCAGATCACCAAGTGCACTACATATTCAGTGAATTGCAGTGCACTTAGATCAACTGAATTACAGTGCATTTTTTAATGGTTGATAGGTTTTAATGGTTGAGTGGTCCTATCTATTTGCGTTCAATGACTAAAATTGTGTTTTGTTCAAAGGTAGGGAAAACTGTAGGGTGGACTATAGTTCCTCTTTCAGTGTCAGCAATATATTTTCTTGACAAATTTTCTTCCCGTCTTTTCCTTCAACCAAAAAGCCAACACCTTAAAGATACACATTATTAGTTACATGTTCTCTAGATTTTTACTAGTTGCTGTAATACAACTTAAAATGAAGTTGAAGCTTGTCCTACAATTGGAACTCTAGAAAACGTTGAGGTTGCATATGAATTAGTGTCTGCTTGAGAAGGAGTTTGTCCTATAATTGGAACTCCAGAAAACGTTGAGGTTGCATATGAATTACTATCTGCTTGAGAAGGAGTTTGTCAACATCTTGACCAGAACCGGCCAAAGCACTCTAAGGTATTCCACTTGTTCTTTCCGGAGTATTGCCGAAAGGACGAACTCTGTTTAGTGCGTTGAGGTTTACAGGAGATATAAATCATCAGTTTACAAATTGCAAATTGTACACACAGATGTTCATTCTAATTCATACAATATCATATTCAACAAAACAAATTGAATTTTCATTCATCTCAAACTTTTACAAGATTTTGATTCATACAACCAGAAAATTCAACATACCACACTACAATTGACACCCCTAAAAACAAAATTCATACAACAATATACTGCTAAATCCTAACAAGACAAGGAGATGGATATAACCAGAGTACTACAACTGACACCCCAAAAATGAAATTCACTTCACAAATTGGCAAACAAATAGCACCACAACTGACATCCCAAATAAAAACATGCTTCCAACTAACTTTGACTTAACAATTACAATGAAATCACTGATGGGCACAACATGACCTACTCGAGCATCATGTCCCACTTCTGAAGCTTCACCGAAACCAGCTGAAGGAGTCCACCATTCAAAAAAATTACAAACTATATCCTTGCAATTGAAAAACAACTTCCCAGGATTGTCGTCTGACTCTGAGATCAACACAGTTGCCCTTTTATCACAAAAACATTTCCTATTCCTGAAAGGGCCCCTTCGCACCACACCACGAAACCCACGTCTTGCAAATAATTCATAACTCATTTTCTGCAAATATAACCACACAGACAAGGAGAACAAGAAAGAGATGGAAATTAAAACTGACACCATTGCAAAGAAGAAAATAAAACTAAAGATGGATGATAACACTTACCAACACTTGTATTGATTTTCTGAACTCGATTATCAACAAAATTAACAGCTGATTGAGCACCAAGAAGAACAACAAAACACCCGAGCAGTTGCAGAGTTCATGATTTGGGGATAATTGGGTAAATCCGTGTTTGGCTTTGTTGGTAAATATAAAGAATAGGTTATTGGGGTAAAATTGTTGTAAATTAAGGGCACTCTTGTCTTTTCATGCTTGTAAGGGCAATATTGTCATTTAAACAAATTCATTCAAATTTAACGGCTACTTCTCACCGGAACTTGGCCGGATGGAGTGATCTACAACTTTTTTGCATAGTTCGGGGGTTTCTTGCATTTTTTGAAGTTTAGGGGTTACTTGTAAGTTTCCCCATAGTTCAGGGGCCTTTTTACACTTTACTTTAAAATAAATTAAATCAACCAACTGGCGTGAACTCAATTTTCAATATTATTCTGATTTTAGTTAGATTTCAATATGACCAAAATGAAACCAAACCCTCAAATATCCATCGTTGTGTCACTTTAATCATTCAAAAGGGCTATCCCTGTAATGTGGTATTTGGATACAGCCTTTTGAATTCGCAATTGTCAGGGGCCTGCTATACAAACGGTCTTTCAAAAGCTGATGTTCAGAACTTAGATAAACAAAGAGAGAATTTATGCTGCATGGCTTCAGACCATCTATCAAGCCACGCCTGTGTGTGTGTTTATGTGATACATATACATATTTGTATAAATATATATATTATATATGGCGACAGAGATACAGAGATATAGAATGAAAGTAAGACCTGGTAATTTCAATTGAATGTATTCGATTAGGCTCCATTCCTTGTCAGAAGAGCTCTACAACATGGGTGAGGGATTCGATCGAATGAGAGATTGGGGGTTGTGAGAGTGACAGAGCGTTTCTGATGGAGTGGATTTGAGGGTTAGGGCTTCGCGGTTGATTGATTCACATGGTGTGACGGAGAATACAAAGAGAGGTTGGAGATGAATTAGATGTGATTAGACAGAGTGTTTGCGCGCGTGATAATGTGAGAACATTGAAAATTTTGGAAATTATATAATGCCGTAATTAACGATGCTCCGTATATGTAAGAATAATTATTATTAAAACGACATCGTCTGTAATAGAGGATCCCAATTGTGAATCGATCCCAATATTGGATTTTTATCTCATCGCTTCTCCCTTTGTATAACACAAAGATTGGATTTTTATCTGTGGCGGCTAAAACACCCCTCTCTCTCCTCCCCAAAACTCCATATTTGGGGATCTGGCAGACACTTTCAATTCTCAATTGTTAGTTTCAATTCGTTGATTTCTTTTCGGTTTATTGAATCGTCTATCCTATCTTTAGTGAATTCAATTTCTTTTCGGTTTATTGAATCCTTATGAAGTCTATCCTATCCTTACTGATTTCAATTTCTTTTCGGTTTATTGAATCATATTCTTGATTTTATGCGTGGGGATGATGAAGCTGGAGAGATTTTGATTCATAAATTGTTTGTGTTTGGATGATGATTGATTGAATTCTGTTTTTTGTTTGCTCGTTTGGATGATGCTTGATTGAATTCTGTTTTTTTTGTTTGCTCGTTTGGATGATGGTTGATTCCTATTTGAATTCTGTTTTTTGTTTGCTCTTTTTATTTCTAAATCGAATAGCCATGTGTATATATATACACGCACGGGTAAAGGCAAAAAAAACTATATTGAAGTATACCTTTCATAATATTTTTATTCCTTATTTAAAAAAATGTGCAAAAAATATTTTCTTGTTTTTTTTTAATTTGTGCGAAACATTTCTCAATTAATATAATATCTATTTTACTTTTTCAAAAATATCCCTACCAAACCCAACAACAACCAAAGTATTGCATTCCATCGGGCTCCATCACCACAACTAGTGATGGCAATTTGCCTCAACCCATTTGGGAATCGCCTGCTCCTGCCTTCGGTTAAAGCAAGCTTGGAGAATCGTTTATTTAAATGGGAAATGGAACGGGAATAGGGATTGAAAAAAAAAGGGCCTGTTAAAATTCATTATATATAGGCTTATAAGGAAACCCTACTGGCATTCCTAACTTTTAAGGCCGCAGCCACACATCAATGAGAGGCAAAAACAAAAAGAACGTGAGCGACAACACCTCCTTCACCATCTTCAGATCTTCATCTTCTCTCTCTTGTTCTCCAGCCTCAAATCTCCACAGCCTTAAGCGAATCGACGCCACTTCTCAGTCCCTCACCATCATGTGGCTTCCTTCAATCCTTTACCATCTTCCCTCTCTTCTTTTCCAGCCACAAATATTTGATTAATGCTATATATATATATATATATATATATTAATCGGGGACGGGTTAGGGCGGGGACGGGGCAAGCCGGGGCGGTTACGGTTATAGGGGTGGGAGTTAAGATTTTAATCAGTTATGAGGCGGTTTCGAGAGTACCAAAATTAAACAGGAATGGGGAATGGGGAATGAGAAACCGGCCCATTGCCATCCCTAACCACAACCTGTGGCATCACAGTAAGCAAGATGGGATGTGGATGAACTTCAATAATGCTCGGATGGTGGAGAGACAGCGACGGTGACCTTGGAAGGTGGAGACGGGCTGGTGTAGTGGTGGGCTCAGCCGGTGAAAGGCTTGGCCCTGATGGTCTGACCGATAATGAAGGGGTCGGTTGTGGAGAGGTTGGCCGGTGAATTGCGGCTGGCGAGCAAGAGGGAGACTCAACGGGATTGAACGACAGTGGCCTTGCGGCGGAGAGGTTGGCCGGTGAATTGCGGCTGGCGAGCAAGAGGGAGACTCGGCGGGATTGAACGACAGTGGCCTTGCGGCGGGCAAGGCAGTGACGAACCGGTGAGGATGAAGGCGGCCAGCGATCGAGGAGAACTCGAACGGAACTGATGGCGGTTTGCGAGGGCGGTGAGCTTGGAACAGCGGCCGGCGAGCAAGAGGGAGACTCGGCGGGTGGTGGCGATGGCAGCGAACAACGACTAGTGAAGTTGCAATTTCGGCGATAGGCTGTGAACTGCGACTTCGGATGATGATGGGTCTTCTCCAGTCTTCCCTTCCCTCGCGGTGCTGTAATCTTACCGGCGGTGACAGAGGACTAAAATGGTTGACAGAGATGGTGGCGACTGTAACAGTGGTGATGGGTAGGACGAATGAATTAGGGTTTTGTCAATTTCAGCGGCCAGAGGAGACAGAGACGACTCTATCGACACTTGGGCCTCCACGAATAGCTGAAGTAAAATGCCAATGTTGCGAAGAGATTGAAGATAAGCAACGTGAGCAGCTGCTAAAGTGTACCTCGAATCAATAGCTTGTTTGATGAATTTCCTCCTCTCTTTGCAAAGTCGAAAAGCTTCGCTCTTCTCAACTTTCGAACTTGCGGAACCCATTTTTGGGTCAAAATGGAACAGAAATTTTACGTAACTAATCTCACAGTTTCTGGGCATCCAAACACAATCTGTCAAACATAAACAAAACCTATAGAAAAAACTTTTACTCAAGTGTTATTGCTATTACTTTATGGAGGGAAAGCCCAGGGCAACCACTAAGATGAAAAAGAAAAAGGGCCAAACCTTTTTTTAGTCATTTCGCAAAATATATATTTATATATATATATATATATATATATATATTATAAAATGTGTTGTTAAAGGCATTTTAGTTCAATTTTTATAAATAAGATTCATTTGCACAAATGTCATAGTTTAGGGATGTTTTTTTGACAGGAGGGGTGTGCACTGTAAGCATATATTATAGGGGTGTTTTTTGCATTTGACCGATGTAAAAGAGAGAAAAAAACTAGAGACTTATTCAGCATTCGATTTGACTCTCCAGCCAGCTCCGACTCCTTTACGTAGATCCAGTAGTCAGGCAAAATCATTCTCCTACAATATCTCGTTTTCAATCTCTATGAAGATTTCCCTTTTATTGTTAAGTTTTAAATTTCAATTTTATTTTATTATGATTCATGTTGGTTAGATTTATCAACTCTAACACAGTTCTTTTGGTATTAGTAGATTATTATTTGTTGTTAAGGCATTTGGATTGTTGTGTAGTTAGATTTATTTTGGTTTGGTCCCAGACTGTACTTTTGTGTTCTTGCAAATCATTGGTTTATCTATCATTTACATACCATTATCTCTACTTTCTTATTTATGGAATTTAAGTCTAGTGCTTTTATATATATATGTTCAGTGCTTACTGTTTTTGTAATGGTTGACAGAGGTGCGGAAGATGCTTCTTTGTGAGTAGCTACAATGTAGGAGTCACTGATTGCTGTCTGATGGAATTTCTGGTATGCAGGTTTAGTTTGATAGATGTATATCCACTTTTCTTTTTTCTTTTTGTCCTGTTTTTTTTTTTTTTTTTTTTTTTTTTGTCTTATGAATAAGAAGTTCAAATTTATAGCGTCTCTCCAATGGAAACTGAAAGCAAAAATTATGTGTATTGTTAAACCTAGATTCAAGGCAATGATTCATTTATTTTCCTCCCTTCTTATTTCCGATAGTTTTCTTTTTTATTTTACTCAAAACATGAATTACTACTTCATGAATATTCATTATGTGAATTATAAACGACACCAAAATAATATTTCCTGACTAACTTTATACATCACAAGTGGGCAGTATAACCCAATTAATCCGAATTTTTTTAATCCAAGCCTAACCTGAATATTTATGCATACACCCACAAAGACAATTATTAACGTAAAAGATTATGATCCCCTCCCTTGACATCCACTCGTCCTAATGAATAAGCAGGATAGAACCCCCAAGCTTTAATTTGACCTATAAGATCGTTATTGCTAAGATTCTTGCAAATATGTTTGCCACTGTCCTCCAATAATTGGTTGGTCTAGAGTAGTCTGCATTTGTGAAGACAATCTCTCTATACTCTTCCTCTTCTGCCGCCATATTCCACTGTTAGCCCAAAATAATGGTGCACTTATGCTTCTTGCTTTCATCAATCACTCTTTGTAATTAGAAAATTGCTTCTATTATCTTCATTGGTAATAAATTTTCCAACCCTCTTTAGGCAAAACTGAAAGAGGTTAGGTTTCATCTTGACTAAATATTTAGTCATATCTCAACTTCCGAAATTCTAGGACAAGAGGATGCTCATAAGTATATATTAAATTTGTTATGTTTTAATCAGATTGAACTGTCAATTATATTCCCAGATAATATAACAGATCAAGAGACGAAAAGTGCATTGGGCTCAGAACAAGAGATTGAAAATTTTGGATATCTTACATTTCGAGAAAAAGAAATCTTGGCCGTCTCTGGAAAATTGAATACATGGACATTTGAGTTGTGCATAAAATTTAACATAAAAATAGAGGTTCAAATGTGTTTGAATTTGGGCGAAACTAATGGAGAATTGTCTTTCATAGGCAGAGAACGAATAAGAAGAATAGATGAAACCTGTTTTTCAAGGACTGATGGGACTCATGGTCATACCCCGAGTTGAATTCGGGGTACTATTGACCTTTAATTCAACCTATGCATGACTTAATTCCAAATCATCTCACAAAATCAATAACTTAACAATAACTAATGAAAACAACACTGTCAAAATATCTCCATAAAACGAAACCGTAACCACCATAATCCATGTCCAAATAATATAATCCGGCTACTACTATCCAAAAACTAAATAAGATCCAATCATAAAAATCCACATAAAGGTCTTTCTCTAAACAGTGAATAAACAAAAAAGTGGTCTTCTAATATGAGCATACATGGAATCCACCACGAGTCTTGAGCACCTGAAATATGGAAAAAATAAGAGGTTAGCTTGGAATCACTAAAAGTAATATTCTAGCTAACTGAAATTAACTAATATACTTCAGCAGTTAATACAGTTATTAAAGTATGATTAGTAAAATATGCACTTCGTTAATTACTGAAAGATTTCTCCACTGATTCCTCCATTAAATCTTCAATACAATATACTTATCAAAAAAAAAATATCTTCAATACAATAAAAGTTGAAGATATGCTATTATTAGCCAACCATCGATAAATCACACCTCCTCAACCAACTCAACATAATAAATCAACTAGTTAATAACGGTATGCACTCTAATTGCAATGATCAAGACCTGACGAAGACACGTCCATTTATAAACTCTTAATGAAATCCACTCTTTCTTCTTCTTATGCTAGGATAATACACAACTCTCCCAGTAATGTGAAGGCGAGATATGCAATCCCACCAACACATACCATAGTGGTAAGGCCATACACAAACGGTGCCCAAATCACTTATCAGTGGTAGGGAGATACGCAGCTAACCTAGGTTCGCTTGCTCAACACCACCACTTGAGTTTCTTTAGCTCGCAAAATTGGTGCACCAATAATATTAGGACACATACTTATTCTAGAGAGAGTATTATACGTAAAAATGTGTAACCCCACCTGACCTAATTGCCAGTAAAATTTCTTGAATACCACCACTTGTGCTTGTTTAGCTCACAAAATTGGTGCACCAATAATGGTAGGATGCATACACATGTCCAACTTCACAACCTTTCAGTTATCGTCAACGACATCCGTACAACACACAGAGGCACACACCCTATGCACACGTCCTCTAGAATCTATCCTAAATTGTATTTCTAACATATATACTTATTCTAGAGAGAGTATTACACATAAAAATGTGTAACCCCACCTAACCTAGTTGCCAGTAAAATTTCTTGACATAACTAGTTAGGAGTAATTTATACTCTCAGTTAACTTGCCTAAAATGCCACTTTTTGGACTAATTAAATAGCTAAAAAGACTAAACACAATCTAAACCTTAGAAAGCAGTGAAATATGACCTATAGAGGCGAATAATATTTACTAGTAATTTTTCATATTTTTTTGTTTGTATTACCTATTTTTCATAATTATATAATAATTAAAATATTCATAAAAATTAAATTATTTTGTATGGGCCCGAAATTTATCCCACCATGCTGGCCTCAGCGAGTAGGGTCCTGCGGACCCAACCCACTGCTCTAGAATCACCCCCGAGGTCCCACGCACCACCCCCGTGCGTGGGAGTCGCGGCCTGTTAGGTTATCTTCATTCTCTCTTTTATGCTCTTCACGTTTTAAGCCCAGAAGGCTCCCCTGCGCAACCAGCACTGTTAGGCTCTTATTAGGCTATTCTAAAGCCATCAAATCCTCCCAAAATTCATACACTTCAACTCCCCATCCTCCATAATATCAATTGCAATAAAGATATTGAAGAATAATACACTATTTTAATCACCCATCTAATGCATAAATGCTTGGGTTTCACATACTCAACACCACCATTTCATCAATTCTACCACGCACACATCAATTAACCTAGTGAATCAACACAAATGAACCATGAGACATTCGAATCACCTTAAGACCACAACCAGTTCATCAATTCCCACAACAAAGCGCAATTCATCATGATTTCATCTATGTTATGTATTGTTTGTATATTCATATATAGATGTATAGATATACATATTCTGATGTATCTTTATTGATACTTAGTACATAATCTATACTAATCCTATCAGTACATCAATCCTTCCATCAGATTCAACCCATCAAGAGTCGGTGTATTCATTAATAGTCGATTTACTCTTTAAGACTTGTAAATCATGAATCTATTTTGTTTGTCTTCCGAGTTCTTATAAATCTATTTCGGATATAAGAATGATTGTAGAAGACTAGAACATCACTTACAAACACTATATTTGTCCTTTCTTTTTGCTATATTTTCTTTTTCTGTCACTTCACTTGTGAGATTTACCAACTCTATATTACATGGCACAAGTTGAACTTTCATACATATTAACTTTTGAGATGCTTTTTCTTAGGTAATTAGATTCTTTCACTGCAAACTTCAGGCTTCCATGTGATCAAAAAGCACATTTTTTTTCATCAAAATATACTTTTAGAAATCCAATTCATCTATTATTATTATGTCATTCCAATCTTTGATCATTTCAAGACGCCAGTGAAGCTCAATTTCGCTACTGAAGCCCCTAGACTGATCAAGTCCCCACACAAAACTCTAAGACATTTTTCCTATCTAGTCTTCGTGTCTATTAGCTCAATTCGACAAAAAGTGTTTTCATTATATTTTTTGAGTCAATTTTTCTAGTTAACATCAGCTCGATTTGACAAAGTGTTGTTCTATATATCTTGAGTCAGGTGCACAATTATTTGCTTGTTTCATTTTCGGTTCGGCTAGTGAAAAATCAGATTTGAGTTTTCACTATGGGAGTTTAAATGGTGGCAATGTCCAAGATGGTATGTTGTACTTTACAACACCCTAGCCCTATGCTCTACTTTACAAAATCAGATTGAGTTTTCATGATGGGAGTCTAAATGGTGACAATGTCCAAGATGGTAGGTTGTACTTTACAGCAACCTAGCTCTCTGCTCTACAACAGTAATTTACTAATCATAAAAATGTCTCTGCCAGTTAAATTGTTTCGGTGATTGTATGCAGGTTGCAGGGAAGTAGAGAGAATTGTTTGCAATATAGTTAGCACTGAGAAATCACTCATTTGATGTTTGGTCCAATTAACTAAGGTCTGCAGATGGACAGTTTATTCTTTTGAATGGACACTGAATATTGGAAATGGATACACAATGGTGTTGATTTCTGAATGCACTTTGTGTTGCCTATTAATGGGTCGTCAATGTTTTTTTAGTTGTTTTATTTAAATAGCCTTGCGAAATAGTAGTGTTGAGCTAGGTAGCAGCTAAAAAAAGATTCTGAAAACCCTTTCAAGGGATTGATGTTTGGAGAGGGTGCTTTCTGGGATTACATGCCAGTGATTTTTGGATGGCGGTGCCCTTATGCCTTTGGTGGCGTCTTTGGAGGGAGCAAAATTAGGGGTGGCAAAAATCCCCAATCCGGTGGGGAACCGCCCCCCCCCCCCCCCACCCCCCATTAAAAAGAGTTTGGAGAACCGTTTACTTAAATGGGGTGAGGATGGAGGCTAAGAATAAAAACCCGGCCGGTTGCGAGGCGGGGGCGGGGGACTAAGATCCCCGCCCCATAACCGCCCCATTTAATATTTTAAATTACTAATTTTTTTTAATCATACCATGTTAATATATTTACCAAATTAACCTTCACTCTCTCTCTCTCTCTCTATATATTGGAAACCCTACCCTTAACACTTCCATATATATATATATATATATGTATATATATGTGTATATGTACTATGAT
>JAOTQH010235100.1:0-23008 GCA_025631255.1 Cornus kousa
GCAACGTTCTTACCTCAATCCAGATTCTCTTGAGGATTGTTTGGTCCTTTATTATCCCGTTGGATGCATCCAACTGATGGGATGATTAAATATAATGTGGATACGTCTTTTTTATCTTCATCTCACGTTGGGGGTGGTGGTGCTGTTTTTCGAGGCTCTAGGGGAACTATTTTGCAGGCAGTAGTGTTTTCTCCCTTTCCTGCGGCTAATGCAATCGTTGTTGAGGCCATTTGTTTTCGCACAGCAGTTCTTTGGGCTATTGCTTCTTCACTTTCACGGGTTTGGTTTGAATGTGATTCTATGATTATCATTCAGGATGTGTTGGGTGTTACTCCTGGACCGCTTGACATTCATCCAGTTGTCTTTGATGTCCAAGAGACGCTTCGGAGATTGTCCTTATATCGCATTAGCCATGTTTATCGAACTGGTAATCAAGTTGCTCACGCTATTGCGAAACTTTCAAGGAGTCACATTCATAGGGATCTTGCTCTTGTTCATATTCCTGGGGATATCCTCACGTTAGCAGCCACAGACAGTTTGTGTTGTTAGGCGTTGTGGTCTTTGCTATCTGTTGGTTAATCAATTCTTGGCTATGCTGACACCTATTTGTTTTTGGTTGTTGTCAAGGTTGTGATCTTGACTTTAGTAGGTGTTAGTTTTGCTATGGATTGTTATCTGTTTATGTGTTTCTTTGTTTTGTGTTTTTGCCCTGTAGATGCCGTATGGCATGGCGGTTTTCTTGCCGGGAAAAAAAATAAAAAAATAAAAAATGGTTGAAATGAATGAACAGTCTTGATTTATATAATAGTAGCTGTGGTTACAAGAATGTTGGAACATCAAGCCTACATTGAATGAATATGAATGAAACATTAAATGATTATGATAACAAAAAGATATAAATAACAAGAGAAAATAGTGCATCCAAGGGAAAAAAAAAGTATTGGAAAGTCTTGTAAGAACGAATAGGGCAATGCCATTATTTCAAATCTACCAAATTATTTATGTGGTGATCTTCTACATCCAAGGTCTTCCCCTTTCGTTCTACCAAATTATTTACATGGTGATCTTCTACATTATAGGTCCTTTCCGTTTCGTAACATAAAGTATTAGGAATTAAACTTATAAGGTGCATTCGATTCCCTTCTCCTGAGACCAGCCTTATAGATGCTTTGGTCCGAAAGGAAAGTGTAATCAAAATGGCGGAAAAACTACCCTATTCAACTAAAAGAAACAAGTCTAAGCATGAAATCAACGCTTTAGAATTGGAATTGAAGTAAAATTAATTTAAAATTGAAACTAAAATGATCGATTCATAATTCTAATTCCTAATTAGAGGGTAGTCACTAATGAGACGATACTAATGATGTATCTGAAGTAAAATTAACTTAAAATTGGAACTAAATGATGGATTTATAATTGAAATTCCATGATGCGAATTTGGCACAATGAAATTTGAGGAAGTTCAATGTCGAGTATTTAAAGAGAAAATTAATACTCACATCAGATCTGTACAAGTGGTACTACAAATTGGAACATAATCATAAAAAATGCAGCGTCCTCTCTCTCTCTCATCTCTCTCTCTCTAGCCTATGATGAGCCATTGACATTGGATGATGGATGAACCTTACGTTCAGATCTATTCCGGCTCATCATCATCCTAAGTGAACCACCCAAAGACGAAGCTTGAGATGACAAAGAGGACGATGTTGAACTCACTGATAATGAATCATTCATTCCCAAATTCTCATTCTCACTATTCGGAACCTCAACTACGATCTCCAATGCCGACTCCCCATTAACCAAACCGGACTCAGTACTTGCCATTCCCGCTGTTTGCTCCTCCCTCAAAATCCCGTTATCATTTGCTATTGAATCAGTTTTACCCATCTCACGCGCCGCCGCCGCCACCACCGGAGCTCTACAAATGGGACAATTCGAATGAGAATGCAGCCACATATCGATACACTCGACGTGGAATGCGTGGCTACACTTGGGTAGCTTCTTACCCATTTCTTCATCCTCGAAAACGCTTAGACAAATGACACACTCCAATCCGTGTTGGTGGTCACCGGACTTGTAAACGAACAGCGGCAATGAAGAAATGACCGACGGCTGTAGACCCTTCTTGGGAGAGCTAGAAAGAGTGGTAGTATTGAGCGTGAAGGTATGGAAGTGATGGAAGCGAGCCGGAGCACCAAAGACACCGGACACGGACACCGACCCTGTCCTCCGGTGACGAGCTTGAGCCAAGAACCATTTGGCATATATGTGAAGTAACAAGACGAACAGAATTACGAGTAGTAGTGAGATGAGAGCGGCGAGCATGACGTTGCCGTCGTACGAGAGCGCGCTATGAATGAGACGGGGCAGCGGGTTTGAGCTCCGGTGAGGTGGGTCTGGAGGAGTTGGAGGAGGAGGACTAGTAAACATTGTTGGTGTACAAAGTAGTCGTATTAGATTGTAGAGAAAGAGAGAGAAACAAAAGAGTTGTGTGAGAAATGATTTGTAAGGGTGGGGTGATGAGTGTGAGCTGATAACGTGCCCAAATAGGAATCTCTATCTTTCTTTTATGGGACTACGTTTGTGTGAATATAAAGTCGTTTATAACGGATTAAATTACGGGCATTGCGCCCTTGTTTCTTCCACATTGCGTGTGCTTGTTACCTAAACAAAGGCCCCCCTCTCTCTACAGATGTATATATACATATATGTGTATATATAATATAACACATGATTTAAGGTCAAAAGAGAATCCCTTTATCCAAGGAAGCCGGTGAGACTCATGCAAAAATTGAGAGAGAGAGAGAGAGAGAGAGGGGTTGGAGTGAATGTCTCGTGAAGGCGACGGCAGGAATAGGTTACTGTGCGTATTTTTATAGCGGACGGAATGGGTTATTGTATTCATGTGTTCATTTTTTGTTAGGTGGACAAGATCCCAATACCAGATATATGTGTATATATTTATAAATCTATACATATGTGTGTGAACACACACACATATATATATATATATATTAGTCTTCTGGTGGGGTGAATAGGGGCCCGAATTGTCTTTCAAAGTTATTATCTTCAGGGGACCCATGTGAATTGTGAAATGGAGTTGGGAGGAGACTCTACAACCACCAATGAAACCAGAACCACTAACTAGTGCTGATGATTCTAGTAGTATATAGTATAGTAGTAGTACTGGTGGTGATAATAGTTATTATGGTAGTAGAGTCAGTACAACAATTACAATACTGTTCTGGGGTTCCACCTTTTGATGCATGTTTTAGGGCAAAGGGGTCAGACTTTTTTATGTGACTTTAGGCTGGCTCTCGTGACTTCTCTGTGACCCCAATTCAAAGGCAAGTCCAAAGTCTGGCAGGTCTAGACCACTTCACCGATTGGGTCCAACACCAAACTTCCACTGTTCGCCCACTGTCGTCGTCCTACCTAATCATTTTCCGCTCAACAGTGATTCAGATCATAAACAGTGATTCAGATGATTTCAGATGGAGGTTTGTGGGTCAACTGACACGTAATATTCCGGCCTGTGGTGGAGACTGTTACGGGTGCTTATTTCCTAATCTAATACTAAAATACCCTAGTATCACCGGTTTAAAACTGAAACATACGAAAGTATGACCAAGGCTATGTAAATCTTACCCGCTCCAGATTTTTACAATGACCAGAGTCTCATGCATTAAACTAGTCCTTTATACAGATTTCTGATTCTCTAAACTTTTAGACAACTTTAAAAATTTTAAAGGGATACACTTCTGATTTGATTTTCGCGCCCATTAGTGTTGATAGAAGACTCCTAATTATAATTTTTTATACTTACTGAAAAAGTGTAACAATTTGTTGTTGGTCATTTGAAAATCAAATTTCCCTAATAATTATAGAGCATTATGCACGAAGAATATCTTTTCCATAAAGATGATCAGTGAGCGTGTACGCAATCAAGTGTGTAAATAGTGGAGGAATATATCACAGAGTGTCCTTTCTATTTAGCATGATCGCTAGAAACGAATTCGAGGAATCATACCTCTCAACTTTTTGGCATATAAGCCACAAACGACATCATAAAACTTGGGAAAAGTCATCTAATGGAAGGAAGAAAATAGTTGCAGTCAAAGAGCAGTTGGCCGAAAATAAAGTAAAAGAAATGGATTAATCATTATTGTACTTACAAGGTGGCATATTCTTGTTTATGTTACATCTTGTCGATGAATGGATAAAATTACTTTGCCTTGTGAGTTAGCAACTTACAATCAAAATATTCAACCAAGTAAAATTCAGTCCATGAGTTTGTATCGTTTCTCTTGAACACCAGTAACTCCCATTTGTATCTCTATAATTGTGTGAAGAGGCATCTGAAAATTGCAACACAATTTTTCTTTTTTAGGATAGAATTTTAAAAAACATACGCTAAATTGAAGGAACCAATTCCAAATCCAGATTCAAAGAATTTGACCCAGTATTTCTTTTCTACTCTGGACGTATATTTGGACATAAAACGATAAATTTGAGGATAGGAAAATGTGATCCAAATCCTTGCTTCGAAATTAAGGGAATGGAACCACCATCTAAAAAGGTATATGGAGATCTTTCTAGGCCACCAACAATTGATTAGACATTGTGAGAGTCATCCAAAACAGTGTTAAATAATAATCCTAGTGGAAATCAACACCCCTTTTTGTACCATCCCCCATGTACAACACATGCTACATGCAGTAAACATGCAATTTTCAAACAGGGTATTTAAATAGCTAGTCTACTAGAAAAATTAAAATTAGATGGTTCTGGTTCTTGACTATTAATGCATTACCTCAATATGTGGAATTTCTTGCAAAGGCCTATCAGCAAAATAAGCATATAATGCTCTCAAAACCGCCTACAAGAGTAGCACAACGAAAAAACTTAGTGTTTCAAATACAACACCGAAGTAAAAAAAAAAAGAGAAAAGTTTAACGCTCTGTAACCTGGTGAGATATCACCACAACAGGTGCTCGCTGTCGTTCAAGCTCAATGATTACAGGCTCTAGCCTGCAATAAGGTGGAAACTTAATTTTATTGAATTATTTACAAACAAATTTTGATGGCTTAAAAAGACTTGTGCTTCATCTAAAATGTTGATTGTAAACCTTTGGATAACATCGAGATAAGATTCCCCACGAGGATATCGATACCTCAACTTGTCCTTGTTACGTGACCTGCAATGAATAAACCACTATTATCAAGAGAAATAAGCTAATTGAAAGCACCAGAAGAGTATGAGACTTCAAATACGCACTTCCTAGTGAAAAAGCTTCGAAAGAACATACTAAGTAAAAATGTTTCAGAGATTTCTTGTACCTAACCCAATGATATGTTAAGCGATATCAGCAAATTAAAAGAGGACTACAGCCAATTGATGAAAATTTCAATCATCTCCTTTCCACAACCATGTGTTTTTTTTTCAATATGATAGCGAGAAGATTAATAATTACAGTAGACACCCCTAATTCATGCTTCATGTATGTGAATTTTTGTAAATTTTGATTTTTCAAAGAAATAACTCTTTCTATAACTTCTAATTTCTAACATTGACCATTTCATACAGATTAAATCTAATTTCATATTATAAACTAAAAAAATCATATTATTATATCATTCTACCACAACCAAAGTTATTGCAAGCATGCCATGAGTTCAGGAGTCAGTATGCTGAACAAGTTGACCTCGTAAGATCACAATACAGAGTGAGAGAACCACAGTAGAATATTCATTTTCAACTCTGGGTAGAATTATACTGAAGGGGAAATAAAGGTGTGGGTTAAGGACCTGCAAAAAGAATTAAAATAATGCAACGCTTCCTTAGAATAACATACATGCCCTACGTCATTATACCTTATTTAACTGAGAATATATATGCTTTATCCACCTCTTCTACTTTTACCCTCCATATCGTTTTGTCTCTTTCTTATCTGATACTCATAGTTAATCAAATTATTTTATTTCTACCCTATCCATATAACAATATTTCTAAATTGCCAAATACTGATGATGATTATCTCCTGCTATGCATAAAGATGACAAATTGTTCAAATTATTACAATAATAAAATTTTGAGATGTTGAATGTCATAATTTGCATAATTTTGTTAATACACAATACCAATTTATGTTTTCTTTCAACATACTACATAGAGGGAATCCAATATGGTTTACGCCCTGAATTTGGTTTTTTGGGGATGTACATGTACACTCATAATTGTTCAAAGAAATGAATATTTAGTCATAGCAGAATATCTTCACCTTGACAATAGTTGTCAGAGGACCAATGTAGATCAATTTTATCAGTAAGCTTCTCACAACATTCTCAGCTTCTAGATAATAACAACCATCATAAAAGAATACTGCTATATTTATTCTTTGCCCCAAGTCCACCTCCATATCAACAGAACACAGATCTTCAAATAGCATGAGCATGAAACAGTAACAGCAAGAATGATGAATGATTTAAAAAGCTGCAAATACTAAGATAAAATTTGCTCATGATTATGAGTATTCAAGTTACTTCTCCTGATTACATCATAACAGGGTTGGATATTGTGTCTATTTTCTTTCCCTGTCCTTATAAAGGAAAACGATGAAATGTCATATCAAAATAACTGAATACAGTTAACACTGCCAACTAATGGATATTATTATTATTATTATTATTTTTATTATATATGACCAAATTACTGATATTGAAGTACAAGCTTGCAATATTAAAATTAATGGTGTCTCGAGGGTGTTGTTGCATCATGCCTCGATAACAGTTAACTTCATATTTTACCACTGGCCTTTGAGCCATCAAGTAGATTTGTTAATGTAGCAAGTCAATATTATAAATGTACAATATACAATATACAACGTTTATACATCACGAAGATGAAGTATCATCAAGTGTTCAGCCAGTCACTAGAAAGCCCAAAGTATCCACATTTACGTGATTCATATAAAGAGACTTTGCTCTAATCAGATGCATGCATGGAGATAACGAAACATAGAATTAAGTTAATAAGCAAGAACAGCAACATACTTGTATTCCTCAGGCATATTCTTCTTTATTTCCTCATATGTCATTCCATCACATGCTCCAGCATTTATCTCATCAAGCGCACGCCATTGTATCTATAAGAATTGAAAGAATTGAATCTATACAAGCTGAATCCTAGGTACATAAATTAGATTTTTCTTGAGTCAACGAAAAATAGCAGGATTTTTCTATATTTACACTAACCTTAGGGAATCCAACAATTGTATTGGCAGTCAAAATTGTTCTCTGCAATGTGCTAGTCCATATCTAGACCACAGCAGAAGCACAAAAACTAGCTATTAGCATTTTGACTTGTACCCATAATATCTATACATGATCAGGTGGTAGAAAATTCAGAGCATATAAATTATTTTTTTTAAAAAAATTAGTAATTGTGATAAAATAAGTTTCCTGTTACTTTTTAAGTGAGCGCATCCGTGTGCTTGAAGCATAAACCAAGTTTGCATTTATTTAACAACTGAAGCCACTACTTTAAAAGAGAGGAAATCTTAAACCAAAGCAGCAAAACTAATGCTTATTTGACATGTAAATGAACCTTTTCTTGCTATTTTGAGAATTAGATAAGCAATTGCTTCCAAAACGAAGAACTTATATCCAAAATGCTAGGCAATTATCTGTTATTAATTATATAATGTAGGGTGCTTATGTGTAATTTCTGAAACTTCTTAGTACAAATAGAATGTGGTGGAGGATGAAAGTATTCTTTCATTCTTTCTCTCTTTCCCCATCTCTCTCTCTCTCTCTCTCTCTCTCTCCCCTCCTCTTCCTTCTCTTCTTCTTCTTCATCTTCTTCTACTTTACTCTAGTTTTGATTCTCTCTTAAAGTCAACAGACTCCACTACTGCCAGTCAATCAACAAGTTTGATGACCAACATAGTCTGCACTCCCTGGCTATTCAATTCCTAGATCTTCACAACATCACCTGGTTGATCAATTGTCTCATAGTCTATGATCTGCTCCTTCCTTTGATTCACTCAATCAAAGTATGTTAGTCTATGAAAACTTTGATTATCAAAGCGCTCTCTCAAAAATATATGGAATCTCTCAATAATGTGTAAAATCATACTCTAGACTGACAATAGCTCCATATCTATAATTAATATAGGAATCCTATTTGAAATTGGAATCGTTAATCAAATAAAAACACTGATTTTTGTGGGTTTCCAGAACAGTTCTGTTCCAATCGAGAGCTCCAAAACAAATTCGAGTCATTGAACCCTTTCCTGTAGCCTTTGTGTTATTTGCTCATTAGGTTTGATCAATCGACCTATCAATCGAACCTCAATGGAGATAGTTAGGTTGATCTTTTGAGCAATTAAACTCTCACTCAAAGCTCACTGTTTTCCAACAATTTTCTTGTTCAAAATGTTCAATCGATCCATCAAATTTTCGATCAATTAAAGTCCTTGAATTTTGAAAAAACTTGTTTAAACAATAATTTTGAGTCTTTTAAAGATCAAATCTGGGTCATTGGAGGTCAAACTATGTAAATAACTCATTCCATCCTATTTCTATGTCCACTAAGGTCTCACTTAACCTTTACAGCCTTACCTAAATATGATTGAGCTTGAGATATTTTCGATGTGTTCTTCATTGTTCATCTTCATCAACTTCAGCATCTACTTTGGTTGTAAACAAGCTGACTCAAGACATTTTATTCAACTTACACCCCTTGTTTTGTCTAGGAAATTGCCAACTCAATAACCATATAGTATACACAATATCTAATTCTTTTAATGTATGTATCTCATCAACCTAAATTAGTCAAAAGTGTGATATTGTGGCCTGAATTTGGGGCCGGGTCGCACGTGACCCGCGTATGACCCGACGACCCGTTGGACGATCTTTGTGTGGGCCCAAGCTAGGAAAAAATTTGACCTAGTTTTTGCTCATGGGTCATGGACCCTAATTATTCTCTTGTAGCCCAATATAAAAGGGCGCTTAGGGTTTAGAGTGGAGGATGTGAGAGACTCTGAAATTTGTACAGAAATAGAGTGAGGGGCTGAAAACTTGTAATCTCCGATTTTGCACAGTGAAAACTTTCGCCAGATCCCAACTGTGGACGTAGGCTGTTGCCGAATCACATATAAATCTTTGTATTCTTTGTGTGGCGTGTTTACTTTTCTGTCGTGAATTTTGATTCAACTTGGGTTCGTTGCATTTGTCACAACAAACTGGTATCAGAGCTTTTAGTTTGAAGCAGGGATGTCGTCTAAGTTTCTGGAAATCGAGAAGTTTAACGGCAAAAACGATTTCAACCTGTGGCGGGTTAGGATGCAAACTTTGTTGGTTCAACAAGGGTTATCCAAGGCGCTAAAGGGGAATGATGCACTGCTAGAAAAGATCAAGGACAAAGATGAGGTTATGGAGAAAGCACACAATATGATTTTGTTATGCTTGAGTAACAAGGTTCTGCAAGAAGTTACTGGAAAGACTACAACGGATGGGTTGTGGCAGAAGTTAGAGTCTTGGTATATGATGAAATCTCTTTTTCTTTTTCTTTTTTTAATAAGTGGTATATGATGAAATCTCTTGCAAATCGCTTGTATCTAAAGAAGCGGTTGTTCACTCTTTAGATGCACAAAGATTCATCTTTGAAAGACCATCTTGACGAGGTAAGTAGTATCATCAAGGACATGAATAATATTGATGTCAAGATAGAAGATGAAGATCAGGCTATTATTCTGTTGTGTTCTCTACCACCCTCGTATGAGAACTTTATTGATACAATGATGTGTGGCAAAACTGTTTTCTCCGTGGAAGATGTGAAGGCAGCTCTGAATTCTAAGGAATTGCAGAAAAGGGCGTTTGAGGGCAATACAGAAAGATTGGCAGATTTGTTAGAGGGAGAACGAATCAGAAGGGAGGGTCTGGCAGCAAAGGTCGTTCTAAATCTAAGAACAAAACGAAGGTGTTGAGATGCTTCATCTGTCACAAGGGCACTTCAAAAAGGATTGTTTGGAGCGTAAGAAGGGAAAGGTAAAATCCTCTAAAGTTGAAAGTGTGGTTGTTGCAGAGGGTAATGATTCAGATGGTGGTAATGTTCTCACAATTTCAGTTGGCAGCTCTTGCGATGAGTGGATTCTTGATTCGGGTTACTCGTTTCATGCTTGTCTAAATAAGGACTGGTTTACCTCTTATCGATCTATTGATGGAAGGGAAGTTCTGATGGGGAATGATGCGGCGTGCAAGGTTGTAGGTATCGGTACAGTTCAAATCAAGATGTATGACGACATAGTGAGGACACTGACTGATGTTAGGCATGTACCAGAACTGAGAAAGAATTTGATTTCCGTGGGTACGCTGGATTCCATCGGGTGCACTTATAAGGCTGGAGGTGGAGTCATTAGGGTTTCCAAGGGTGCTCTTGTGGTGATGAAGGGACTGAAGAAACATGGTTTATATGCTCTGTAGGGTAGCACAATCACAAGTTCAGTTGTTGTGTCGTCCTCGAATCCGGATTCAGATACTACCAGATTGTGGCACATGCGGCTTGGGCATATGAGTGAGAGGGGGATGGATGTTCTGAGTAAGCAGGGCTTGCTTGGTGGTCAGAAAACTGGGAAGTTAGATTTTTGTGAGCATTACATCTTCGAGAAGCAGTGCAAAGTGAAGTTGAATACAGGAATTCACAAGACCAAGGTACGGTGGATTATATTCATTTGGATCTTTGGGGTCCCTTTCAGATTACTTCACGTGGTGGTGGTAGATATATGATGACGCAGATTGATGACTTTTCTCGGAAAGTTTGGGTTTATATTCTGAAGCACAATAATGAGGCTTTTGTTACATTCAAGCAGTGGAAGATCTTGATTGAGAAGCAGACAAGAAAACAAGTCAAGCGCTCGAGGACAGACAATGGCTTGGAATTTTGTGATGGAGAATTTAATGAGTTCTGCAAGACTCACGGGATTGTGAGACACCACACATTGAGGAAGACACCGCAACAGAACGGATGAACAGAACGTTATTGGAGAGAGCACGGCGTATGTTGTCCAATGCAGGGTTAGACAAAACGTTTTGGGCTGAAGCTGTTTCTACAGCTAATTACTTGGTGAATCGGTCTCCATCGACAGTAAAACTCCAGAGGAGGTATGGTTTGGTTCTCCTACTAGTTACAGTAATCTGAGAATATTTGGGTGTCTAGCGTATGCTCATGTGAACGAGGGGAAGCTTGAACCAAGGGCTAAGAAATGCATATTTCTTGGTTATCAGCCTGGGGTCAAAAGGATACAGATTATGGTGCCCAGAGGCTTCGGGAAAGAAGATACTTGTTAGCAGGGATGTGACCTTTCATGAGTCTACGATGCTTACTCTGCAGGAGGTAATTGATTCAGGGATAGTCCTGTACGGTTGACTCACAAGCAGTTGCAGTTTCGGGCTGAGGGAGATGCACAGTTGCAGCAGTATAGTGTGGCTAGAGACAGGCCCAGGAGGGATATTAGGCCACATAAGAAGTATGGGTTTTCACATGTTGATTCAGTTGCTTATGCATATAGTGTGGCAGAGGATATTGATGAGCCATGTACTTATCATGAGGCCATCACAGGTGGAGAGTCAGCACAGTGGTCTGTTGCCATGAGTGAGGAGATTGAGTCTTTTCATAAGAACCAGACTTGGAAGCTAGTTAAAAAGCCTAAGGGCAGAAAATTGTGGGCTGTAAATGGGTCTTCAAGAAGAAGGAAAGAATTCCAGGGGTGGAAGATGCGAGGCACAAGGCACGCTTGATGGCGAAGGACTATACACAAAGGGAGTGAGTGGACTTCAATGAAGTGTTTTCTCCTGTGGTGAAACACAACTCAACCCGGGTGCTACTTGCTATGGTTACTCTGTATGACTTAGAGCTTGAGCAGCTTGATGTCAAAACTGCTTTCTTACATGGAGAGTTGGAAGGGCAGATTTATATGCATCAACCTGAGGGGTTTGAATTCTGGGAAAGGAAGATCATGTTTGCCTACTAAAGAAGTCCTTGTATGGGCTGAAGCAGAATCCTAGACAGTGGTACAAGCGATTTGACACCTTTATGGTTGGGAATGGCTATTGTAAGAGTAAGTTTGACAATTATGTGTATCACAGGAAGCTCTCAAATGACTCGTATTTGTACTTGTTACTGTATGTTAATGACATATTGATAGCTTGCTAGAATATGTCTGAAATCAACATGTTGAAGGCTCAGCTTCGTAGGATCTTGGTGCTGCAAAGAGGATATTGGGAATGGAAATTCACAGGGACAGAGGAGCGGGCAGATTATATTTGTCACAGAAGAAATACATTGAGAAGGTGCTAGAACGCTTTGGTATGCAGGCACCAAAACCTGTGAATACTCCATTGGCTGCCCACTTTAGACTTTCAGCACGATTGTCACCACAGATCAAGGAGGATGTGGAGCACATGTCTCGTGTTCCTTATGCTAGTGCAGTTGGTAGCCTTTTGTATGCTATGGTGTGCACTAGGCCAGACATTTCACATGCAGTTAATGTAATAAGAAGATACATGGATAAACCTAGGAAGGTCCACTGGTAGGCTGTGAAGTGGATATTACGATACTGATAGAGGCAGCGACACGTGTTGCTGGATATATTGATTCGGATTATGCTAGAGATCTTGATAAGAGGAGGTCTTGACAAGGTACGTCTTCATTCTTTGTGGGAGTGTGATCAATTGGAAGGCTACTTTGCAGCCCATAGTTGTATTGTCTACTACTGAGGTTGAGTACATAAGAGCTACAGAGGCAGTGAAGGAAGCTATATGGTTAAGAGGCTTGGTTGGTGATTTGGGCTTGCAGTAGGATGATTTGATTGTGTTTTGCAACAACCAGTGCCATACATTTGATTAAAAACTGGCTGTTCCAAGAGAGGACCAAGCACATTGATGTCAGGTTTCGCTTCATCAGAGATGTGGTTGCATAGGGTGCTATAGGAATAGCGGCCTTATAGCTTCGACTACTATATCGGCTACCTAACTGTCGGGGCAGTGAGGAAGATTGAGACGGCATAGAATCCAACAGATATGATGACTAAGGTCATTCCTATACTCAAGTTCAGACATTGTCTAGACTTGATTGGTAGTTGCAGTTGCTAAGGCCCTTAGGGGCATGTGGAGGCGGCGAAAGGAGTAGCTAGAGATTATGGAGCTTGGCATAATTAAAGCCAAGGTGAGATTTGTGATATTGTGGCCCGAATTTGGTGCGACCTTCTTATAACCCGACGATCCGTTGGATGAGGGTCGGGGACTTGCCCCCGAGGAAAATTTTTGACCCTTTTTTTGCTCATGGGTCATGGACCCAAATTAGTCTCTTCTAGCCCGATATATAAGAGCGCTTAGGGTTTGGAGTGGTGAAGAAGAGATACACTGATATTCGTATAGAAACAGAGTGAGGGGCTGAAAACTTGTAATCTCCGATTTTACACAATGAAAACTTTTGCCGGATCCCAACCGTGGACAGAGGCTGTTGCCAAACCACGTATAAATCTTTATGTGGTGTGTTTAATTTCTGTCATGATTCTTTGTTCAACTTGAGTTCGTTGCGTTTATCATAATAGTATATTATATTAAATATTTTTTTGCTAATTTACTATATTAGACATATTAATTAAATTATATTTATAACTTTGGAAATTATAATTACTGGTTTGTATTAAAACATGATGTCATACTAGACATTTGGACAGTCAACGTAACGTAACAGTAACTATTTGAAAAGTTAAAAGCTAAATGTAAAACATAAATAATCCAACAAACTAACAGCAACTATTAGTATATATTAATAGCAAACTACTTTCACTAAATTTTCAACCTACAAAATTCACTAAATTATTGATACTAACAATTTAATATACTGCATCCTATATATGCTGAGAGGACAATACAACTTTTTAAGAATAGTTTGGACTTTGTAGTTGAAAGAATTCCTTTATGCTCATAGCGAGGGTAGGCAAAATTTGAAGGGATTTCTTTATGCTCATAGCCAGGATCGGCAAAAATTGACACAACTGTCAACACGACATGAATCCAAAATTAGCAGGATTGTGCTAAACTTGATCTTTGTTTGAGCACCAATCTTGTCAACCCAATTAACAATTTTATAAGGAAAAAAGAAAAGGGAAAAAAGGGCTCAGGTTTGGAGACTAAACATGTTTAACCTGAATTGATGCATTTAATTAATTATATTAAGTCAGCCCGAATTGACCCATAACATGTTTCAACCTATACAATAGGTAATATATATATTTGTTTCCTAAATAGTGGGTAATATATTTATATTTGCATAATATAGCGAAAACCTACGTTGATGTTTGTGTGATTTATTGAGATAAAATGAAACATTTAGTTATTTCAAAAAATTTAATTCAAGATTTTAATATTTTTGTTACATTCAGGAAATAGATTGTTAAATGGAGCGTGGTGCTACTACCCATTTACTAAATGAGTTACATGAGTAGCTTCGTGCTAACTGTTTGTTAAACATGTCATGTTCAATTAACTCGTACACTAGAATACCCTTCTCTGAATATGACACAAACACAACCTATTGACACAAATTGCCATCCATGCGGACAATACTCATAGCAACCTATAATATATGGGTTAACCCATATATGTTTTTGCAAACAATTCCCCACCATTTTCATGTGGGGTTAAAAGTAGGCCCTCTAACAACTAAAAACCATGCAGAAAGTAAATTCTTCTAAAAAAAAACATAATGAAAACTTCTGTTTAGTGTTGTATCACATATTTAAAAGTACTCCCTCCGTCCCACAATACATGGCCTGTATGGGGAATGCAACTTTTTATGGTAGTGGAGTTTTAATAGTTTTTTATTGTATTGATAAGAGTGAATTTTCAAATATGTCCCTACTAAAAGAAAAAATAGTGTTTCGTAATTAGTGCAATTGTTTTGTTAAAAGGATAGTTTGGGAATGTTATAAAAAATAATACATTCAAATTTGGAATGGGACATATTTTTTGGGACATCCCAAAATAGAAAGATAGACAACTATTTTGGGACGGAGGGAGTAATAAATAACCATCTTTCATGCATTCATCAGACAAGAACATACAAAATCAATAATTTTACATCTCAACATTGCTAGCTATCAAAGTTTTGTGAATTGCAAGTTTGCAACCTCTTGGAATTGACCATGATCTCTCAACAACATAGCCAAGAGCTTTGATATTACCACTTGGATCTACAACATAAATGCTAAGCTCATGCCAATAAGTGCATGTCCGCAAGACTCCAAACTTACTTCACACGCACCATAAGGAATACAATTACAAATCTGTACAAACTGTGTAAACAGTAAGTATTTGACACAATTCTCAACAGCATTTTCTTGGGGTCAAACAACATTTTGTAATTGTCACAATTTTACATGGGGGTATTCCATCGAAAATACAAAGGATTTTTACGTAGGTATGCAATCAAAAATACAAAGGAATAATTACAATGTAACAATAAGATCATAATTACATTTGTTTACTAGAATTTTCCATAAGCACTAAACAGCAAACAGTAAGAAACAAAATACAATATATATAGAGAATACTTGCAACGGAACAATTGTTACCTCAACTTCTGCAGAGGTATATTCTGGATCCACATTTTGTAGCAAGACAAGTGTACCTTGCTCATGAGCATTCTTCATTCTTTCCTCAAAAGGCTGAAATGAGTTTAACGAAAACAAATATTAAACGAAAAAGCTAATAGATGAATACTACCACCAGAGATGTCAGCAATGTCAATATATATATATATAAGACCAAAAAGATCTTTGCTGCTTCCATTGCGAACTGATTTTTACAAACAAAAGAAATGGTATACAGTATATTTCATATAGGCATGCTGCAAATATCTAACAAGCCAACAATAGGAAAGCCATTCTAAGAGCTAGCCTAAATACATATAAAAAGAATTCATTTGTTATTAAGCCAGTAAAGAGTTAAGAATATAAAAAAGACAAAATCTCTTAGATGCTAAGAACATTTATTATAATTAGACAGCGGAGAAGAACCATTCACGAAAATAACAAGATGAAAATTAGGAAGATGAAAGAATTCAAAGCATGCTGACACAAATATACCACCATAAAGAGTAATATACAACCATAAAAAGTAAGTGTTCATCAATTATCTTGCTGGCATACAGTGACTAATAGAAATCACTCACAGATACAATTGTCAAACCTCTCATAAAATTTCAATACAATGGAAAATAAGATGAGAATAAAGATAATAAGAAATGAATAGCAACAATAGGTATGACACAACAACCAGTTTGGGAACTACAATAGCAGATCATACAAAACCCCGGACACACCCATAACCAGTTCACACAAACCATTTGTTCATATTTAAACTCAAGGTCAAAAGACTCAAAACAAGTAATCAGATGCAGAATAAAGGAAAATAACAGAAGGGGTGCACTAAATTCTCAAATTCCTTCACACATTCTTAGTCTGACACTCACTGAGTGATTTGGCTGCACATTCCACTATCTCAGTTGACACATGTCGCAATGTCCTTCAAAAATAAGGCTGGACTTTTTTTTGATAAATAAAAAAATAAGGCTGGACTTTGCTCCACTGGTTTAAAAAGAACAAAACTAACACACTGAATTCTGCCTACAGATCTAACCCTGTTCACTATCACCATGAAACACAGCTATCCTCAAAGGATTGAAAGCCAAATCAGAACCAACCAGTCAATTTGAATAGCATTTTCTTTCAACAATTTTAATTACCCAATATGAACTATCACCAAGCTTTTAAACCTTTTTTCTAAATCAGCTGAATTAGCAGTAAACGTGGTCAAATCTTCAAAAAATTATTCATTTCCAACCATATTTCTAAACAACAGCAAATTTTGCAAAAAGGAAATAAAAGTTCAACCTCAACTCAATTCAGATATCCAAACCACATTAAGAATTGGCCAGCTTTGTGCAACTAATTACCAACTCTAAATAGTAAGTAATTCATGATTCACTGGACTCTTAACAAAAATTATATACCAAAAATTAAACAATAATTATGTCGGAATCATATACATGTCCTTTAACTGCCATCAGATGGAAAATATGGTTGTCTTTCTTACATAAATATGTGTTACGATATAGAATAACTGTGTTGGCAATTTCAGCATTCTAATTGATCAAATGGTTTTAGTTTGATTGCCTAATAATTTGCTTGAGATAGATGTGATTGAGAACTTCAATAAGCAACTACACAAAAGTTTCACGGCGATTGCAAGGTGAAATGAAATCAATGTTCAACTTGATCACAAGCATTAGGACAAGCATGACCGAGTCAACCACAGTACTGTAGACTTCGTTGCTCGGTGAAATTGGATAACATTAAAATCTGTTGTCGAGTATTTATAATTGTTAAAATGGGTTTTATATGGTCTACAGTACCTTTGAGCAAGTTATGAGTGCACTTGGAATTGATACCCTCATCAGGGATCAAATGCTCTCAGAATTTGACCTATTGTTTTTTAGAGGCATAAAAACTTGGAATCTAATGTTGATCTTCATATGTCTCAAAAGCACACATGATAAATTTTCCAACAATATCTGATTCACATAGTTTTGGATTTATTTGGCTCATAAACTAAAACCCGAAAGTCAAACCATCTGTAAAATTGTGAACAGTGACAAACACTCCAGAGAGATGACCACCGGTACTCGAACTTGGACTACAAGAAATCAATATGGCTAGAGCAAAAAGTAATAGTTCTTACGTCCAATAATGTTTCTAAATCTCAAAAGAACAATTTAAAAATTTCCAAATTATTCGATGAAAAGGGGGGAGGGGGGGGTTTCTAAACCCTATACAAAGGATCTTTGGAATACAAGTTTTAAACATATAATTGAATTTGGTCTTGGTCTCAAAAATATTTCTCCACACATTGATATAATTGAATTTTCTACCCTCATTAGGTTGTCTGGCATATTGGAACTTAGTTTCATGACATAATTGCCAAAGAGGAACATTACTAGGACTTAGATTCATTATGTTGGCAATTTCCCATTGATACACAAGTTGTAATTGGAATTCTTTTAAAATGGTTTGGGTCTATTTGAGTTTATGAGTATATATATGTATATATATATATATATTTGGATAAGTATAGTATAGAAAGCGTTCAAAAGGGGAACGCATCCCAAGAATACACAGAGGCCTAAGCCAAAGCCAAAAGAGGGATCCTTAGGACCTAAAGAGGCTAGAAAGTCAACAATCTCCTCTATAGATGTACAATATCTGCCCATACCCCAACAAAAAATGAAACTAATAATACGAAATTTCAAAATTCCTATGGGAAACTCCTCTCTGTCAAAAGATCTGTTATTTCTCTCCTTCCAAATGCACCACCAAACACATAGGGGGGCGTATGAACTCACCCCACACCCTCTCCAAGGGTCCATTAAACCTCTCGCCGTCCGGGGCATAACCCACTGCATGCCAAACAAGCCAAAGATCATACTCCAGCAATCGTGAGCCACAGGGCAATGCAACAAGAAGTGATCCACCGACTTGCCATCCTTTTTGCGCATGCAGCACCAATTAACTGTAATCTGCCTTCTTGTTCCAAGGTTGAATCTTGCCCCAAGCTGCAGTCCAAACAAAAAATGCTACTTTTTGGGGAGCCTTCGAACGCCACACTGTCTTCCTAGGAAAATCAACCCCTGAGAAACCTGAAAGGCAACAAAAAAAGGACCGAACCTCGAATCTCCCCAAGTAGAAGGCACCCAATAAAGGCAATCTGGAATTGGACGATGTTTATGAGCATGTTGATTTGCTTAATCGAGGCTTAATTGAAAACCTTACTCAAAGATCACTTGCAGATAACAAACTGCTACAAAAGTAACGGTTTTGATCAACTTGGATTGCATACATTATGACAAGGTAAGTGGTTGAATAGCCTGAATAAATCTTAGTATTAAAGTTCTCGACACCAAAGGACTTGGATAACTTTTGGATGTGTTATAAAGTTTTTCAAATGTAAAATTGTGCTTTATTTATACCAGACTCCCTTTAAGACCGTTGTGACGGGGCTTGGAATCAAAACCCAGATTGGTGATTGATAATATTAGACCCATTTGCCTTTCTAAATCACCAAAACTTGGAATATTGTGTGGATTTTTATCTTTCGTGAAAGACGACTCAAAACAACGATATATTAATTTGCTCAATTTTGAGTTCCTTTGGCATATCAACAAAACTTCAACAAAAATCTAATTACCCCATGTTGAAGTCTAATTTTTTCTTGCACATCCTGACATCAGAAGTTCTGAAATTGGTTCCGCTGCTCCTAGCCCAGAGGGGGAGGGAATCATTACAGTAGAATGTGTGTGTGTGTGTGTGATACATATATGTAAATTTAAGGCACTCATTTCACCACATTATAGGAAAAATAGGTACCTGATGAAAAATTAAGTAATCAAGTACCACTAATTAGTTAACTAATCTGCATGTTCCTACAATATATAACCATTTATCCCTTTTTACAACTTAAAATATACAAACCAACCTATAAATAAAGAATCAGAGCATAAAAGTAGAAAATTATAGCCAAACTAAAGATTCAGATGCTTTGAGCCAACGTGAAACCAAATTGTCAATTTTCACAAGATGTAAGAAACCATAAAAATCATCATCCATATTGATACTTATTGCGTATGGAAGCAAATACTGATGCCAAAAGGAAAAGCATAATTAATATAATGTGGACGGGGAACAACTACTTACAAGAGCCCTAAACCATTTGCTTTTATCCTGCAAGCACAACGAAAAATATATATATGTTAGAATCATCATTTATCTAGATAACTTTTGACAACAAAGCAAAAAAGCAAATATCTACACATTATCAATGCGCATAATATCATTAACATAACACACAAGCATTTGCCTGATGCATATAAGGATTCGGCAAGATCAAAAACTAGCTGAATTAAAATGTCCAAGACACTACTATTGTGAGGATCGGTGGGTGGGAGTAGACCTGTGAGAGGCAAGGCTCTGGTGCAAGCTATGGGTGCTCACAATTCCAACATCACCTGGGTGCGGAAGAGTGAAGTACTATATGTAGGTTCATCACCCTTCTATCGCACAACGCGTTTTAAAGCCGTGATGGCTGTGAACGTATAAGAACTTCGGTGCTAAGCGTGCTTAACCTGGAGTAGTACTAGGATGGGTGACCTCCTGGGAATTCCTGATTTGGGGGAGCCAAAAGCGAATAATATTGTGTCGGCTAGGGTGAGGACTGTTACAAATGGTATAAGAGCTTGACCAGCCGGAAGTGTGCCAACGGGGACATTAGGCTCCCCATGGGGGTGGAATTGTGAAGCTCAGTGGGTGGGAGCAGGACTATGAGAAGAAAGGCTCTAGTGCGAGCTACGTGTGTGAGCAATTCCCATATATGCAGGTTCATCACCCTTTTATGACACACTGCGTTTTAAAGCTGTGATGGCCGTGAAGCTATTAGAACTCCGGAGTTAAGCGTGTTTAACCTGAAGTAGTACCAGGATGGGTGACCTCCTCGGAATTCTCTGGATTGGGGGAGCCAAAAGGGGACAATATTGTGTCGGCTTGGGTGAGGACCGTTACAACTATGCTTTACTACAGATTAAATGATGGTCCAACAATCAAGCAAACATATAGCTAGCAAGGAGGCACATACAATCCATTTCATTGAAATGCAATTTCTGCTATAATTCATTGCCATTTAGCCTGTCATGGAATTATTCTTACTATGGTACCATCATCAACACCACTTTCTTTGAGGCCTTTGTTGCAGAACTACAGGAATCTACGTAACCCAATTTATAAACATCATCACTCTCTGAGAATGTGTTGGCACCCAGGAGGAAACCATAGTAGTAACGGCCCTCACCCAAGCCGACAGTATGATTCATTGCCATTTAGCCTATCATGGAATTTTCTTAGCATACACGAGCCCAATGCCTAAGGCATTCACTTCATCCATAAAGTTCTCCACTGTCATAACATTGATGCAAGGACTTCCCTTCCTCTTCTAGCAAGGGTATCATCCACCTTGACATCATGCTCTATTTTTCCATTTTTTCTTGGATAAGTACCATGACATCATGCTATCATTGGCACTAGTATCCCCCGTTAGATATTCTTCTTGTATATCCCAACTTTGGCACTACTAGGTTCATCTCAGTAATAATTTTCATCCTTATCATTACTAAAGTCACCTCCACCACTTTGATACAATGTGCCTCAGTCTCAACCTTGGTTTGATAATCACCAATTATGTAATTTCCTTTGCGCCAACAGTAATATCAAGTCATTTCCATATGGTCTCCTAACTTGTGTTCGCCCTCACACTAGAGGCCTTAATGTAGAACGAGAAGAGAGAGAAGCAAAAGAGGCAAGAGAATAATTTGGGAGAGAATTATTAATATGTAAAAATCAATAATCAATCATCAAAAAGTGAAACCATATCACAACGAAAAAAACCGAATTTAGAGCATATTGTTCCAGATTCATTTATCCTTCAATTGCATAGCCCTACTATTATCGTACATCTCAACCTCTCTCATCTCTGTCACATCAGCTCTAAAACCCAATCACAACCGAACAAAACCTAATTCCAAACATTTTTACCAACACCCAGTGACCCTGATCTCTGCTAATGTCCCCTCATTAGCAAAATTGTTCAACTCTCTTCATCATCGGAGACACCATCACAACCACTGGTTCACACAAACCATCATCACATAAAGCATGAATTCCAAACAGGGCTAAGTCGAATAAGCTCGGGTTTCCTTAGGATTTGCTCTGCCTATAAATAAGGCATATGTTTCAGTATTTTTTTCCATAGACTTCATTATTGAATATTGAGAATTCAAGTTCTTCCTCCCAAATTTATTTCTTCACACCCAATTCTTATTCTTCTTTATCTCTCAATCTATCTGGCCTCACATTCATCTGTCTTCACATCCCCTTCATGTAGTATCATTCCATCTTCACTATTTCTATATTTCCCATCTTATATCAAGTGTTATCAGTGTATCATTTGGAACCAGAGCAAAAAGCCCCGTCACAACCAAAGATAAATACAAAAACCTGTTGTCAGGGGCTTATTTGTTATTACTTATTTAATGTTGGGGCTTATGTGTAATTTCATAAAATTGTTATTATAAATAAAATGTGGTGACGGGAAGAAAGTATTCTTTCATTCTTTCTCTCTTTCCCCATCTCTTTCTCTTTTTCTCTCATCCACTTTCTTCTTCTTCTTTATCACTTACTTTTGATTTGATTATATCTTAAAGTCAACATGGTATCAGAGCATGGTTTGTAAAGCTCTAGGTTCGTAGTTGAAACCCTAGGGCAAGTTTGTGTAAACCCTAGTGGGTGTGAAGGGTTTTGAAGACATTCCAAGGTGGGATTTGTTTGCAAGGAAGTAATGTTAATCACATCCACACATACCTCAGATCCAATTTTTATTGATTTTATTTTTTATCTATTGCAGTCTCATTCAGTGTTTTCTTGTGTTCGCGGGGTTTTGCAACAACGGTTTTTTCTTCGTTGTTCGCGATTCTGGTATGATCGACTTTGTTGCTTTCTAGGGTTTGTGTGGTGATTCTGTGGTTGTTTTTTTATGCATCTCAAAAGACAATAATCTTTTTAGTTGAAGTCTGTGTGTTAGAGAGGCGGTTCTCTACGTATTTTGTTGCTGTTTTTGTTTCTAAGGATTGTATAGCCAAAAATTGTTTAATAAAATGTTTGGCTCAGAGATGACTTCAAAAGAGGCCGAGTCTTCTCCTAATCTGACTCTAGTATTTGGAGGTAGTAGTGATCACCATCCAGTTCTTTGTATTACGACTGTTAGGCTGGATGAGACGAACTATATGGAGTGGGCTCAATCTGCTCGTATGCATATCACTGGTCGTAGGATGATCGACCAT